>JANHFJ010005992.1:25947-38619 GCA_032468195.1 Cerberus rynchops
TTATGTTATGTTATGTTATGTTATGTTATGTTATGTTATGTTATGTTATGTTATGTTATGTTATGTTATGTTATGGTGGCCTTCCAGGTGCGATTCAAGGTGCTGGTTCTTACCTTTAAAGTGCTCCATGGCTTGGGACCTGGGTATTTACAGGACCGCCTGTTGCCGCCATCAGCCTCCCGCCGGCCAGTGCATTCCCACAGGGCAGGCCTCCTTGGGGTTCCGTTGCCTGGATGTTGTCATCTGGCAGCCCTGAGGGTTCAAGCCTTCTATGTGGAGGCACCCTCCCTTTGGAACGAATTGCCCCTAGAGATCCAGAGCATCACAGACCTGTGGACTTTCTGGCATGCATTAAAGACCCATCTGTTTCAACAGGTCGGTCTGGCCTAGTATTAATTTTGGGGTTTTAATTGGTTTTTTAAATTTTTAAAATTTTAAATTTTTATAATTTTATACTTTGTTCTTTAGATGTTTGTACACCGCCCTGAGTCCCCTCTCGGGAGAGAGGCGGTTTAAAAATTTAATAAATAAACAAACAAACAAACAAACAAACAAACAAACAAATAAATGTATTTTGGCTTGGGTTGAAAGACAGATTGGACCTCTGACTTCTGCAGAGATCTCTGTTTATGGCTAATGGCTCTACCCAAAGTCCTCAAGTCAAAATGTCAGGTTTTATAAGATTCCTGGTAGATTTCAAAGAACGTCAATTAGCATTTCTTTGAAGCACACAAGTGTAATGATTGGGCAGAGGGCAATTTTAACCACAAAAGAGAGGCAGGTTTTGCCAGCTGTGTATTAGTGGTTTTGTTATCACTAAATGCATTACAGATTTTCACTGCTTCTGATGACAAGGGTTTGATTTGGCTACCCTTTCCCCTATGTGTGTTATTGAGGGTGGGGCTCTATATTCTGGTAACAACTTATTTTATATGCACCAATCTTAACGGCATGTTTCCCAGGATCATCTAACATGGATTGTTGCCAGCCAGAAGATCAAAAGTGAACTTCTTCAGACCTGCCATTGCCTGATAGTACTAACTGAAAATAAACTCTCTGTTATTGATCACTCTATCCTGCTTCATCTCAGGCCTTTCCTCCACTCCTTTTCAAGTGGAGTGTTTTTGAATTTAGAGTTTAGGCTTTTTTCCAGAAGAGCATCAGGCCTGAATTCAGGAATAGGCTGATTCACAAATCACAAGCACCGATGAGGGATTGCATTAAGCAAGAGCATCTGGACAACTTCCATCCATTTCACACTATACCACACTGTTTCTCTTTTCTTGTCACCTGTAGGCTGGTGTCATTCATTCAAGATAAGCAGGGTCAAGAAATAAGAACAACATGAATGTTCTTTGGTGGTGTATGCATTACTGAAACTGATGATTGAAACCAGCCAGAGCTTCTTTTCCACAGTACTTTTCATCCAACAAAATCAAAGCACTAAACGAGACAGTCATTAATTGAGCCATGCCCACTTTTTGCTGTGGTCATTAAGTGAATCACCATAGTAGTGAATCACATAGTCATTAATTATGCTTTACCAATTGACTTTCTTTGTTGAAAGCAGCTGGGGAGGTCACAGAATGTCATCCCAGGATGTTGTAACCATTGTAAATAAATTAAATGCTGGTTGCCAAGTGTCCAAATTGTGATCACATGATCACGTGGATGCTTTAAAAGTCATATGTCTGAGGACCAGTCATAAATACGAGAATTGTTTTCAGCCTTTTGAAATATTTTCTTTTCAGCATTGTAATTTTGAACTGTCATTAAAGAAGCGAACAAGTTGTAAGTCAAGGACTTATAATGAGACGTATCAGTAAGAGTGGCATTGTTTATGCCAGCATACTTTTCTATCAGCCTATAGACTTCCCCCATGTACACCAGATAAAGCAATAGCACTTAGACTTATATACTGCTTCAAAGAGCTTTACAGCCCTCTCTAAGTGGTTTACAGATTCAGCATATTGCCCCAAAAAATCTGGGTCCTCATTTTACTGACCTTGGAAGGATACTAGGCTGAGTCAACCTTGAGCTGGTCAGGATCAAACTGCTGGCAGTCGGCAGAATTAACCTGCGATACTGCATTCTAATAACTATGCCATCATGGCTCAACTTATAGCTATGTTATCTGGACACCATGCAGAAGTATTGTTTCATTGGTTGATTTAGAGTAGGAGAAAGCAAGGTTATGAAAATTATATATCCATGAAAAGTTGGAAAATGTATTATGATAGAACTGAACAAATGCCACTGCTCCATCTGATGATGATCATGGCAGTGATGATAATTATATTTCTAGCTCTTTCTTGCCCAGCAGCGAAAGCAACACAGATGATAAAAATTTTACAATAAAGAAGTCTAAGAGCAAAACTGTAAACAATAAATGTAATAAAAAGAAAAGCCGCAGCATTAAGTTGTACAATAAAAACCATTCATCAAAAGTAAAATATATTAAAATATTAACACAAAATTTAATTTGAGGGGTAATCTGGACCTGGGAGCAGTTAGTCAAACAAACACAAGTCTTTGGCTGTTATTTAAAATAAATCAGCATGACAGCTAGCTTTACATGTTCTGGAGAGAATTCTAAGGCGGAAAAATCTACCACATTGTAGATAAAATATTGGAGCAAAATTTAGAGACATTCAGTTGGCCTGGCCAAGATAACCTTTCTGTTTCCTCCTCTCCCTTCATTACCTTGTGTTAAGTGGAATGTTGAATAGACCCATTTAATGAGAAACAGCAGGCAGGGGAAAGAAACATTGACAGTTAACTCAAAATTGGACAGAGATAAAAGAGAAAGAGAAAGGTTCCCCTCGCACATACGGTAAGTGCTTGTCATTCCCAACTCTAAGGGGTGGTGCTCATCTCCGTTTCTTAGCTGAAGAGCCAGTGCTGTCTGCTGATGACTCCACGGTCATGTGGCTGGCATGACTAAATACCAAAGGCGCACAGAACGCTGTTACATTCCCACCAAGGTGGTCGCTATTTTTCTACTTGCATTTTTTTTTTTTTGCATGCTTTCGAACTGCTAGCTTGGCAGAAGCTGGGGCAAGTAACGGGAGCTCACTCCATTACGCGGTGCTAGGGATTCGAACCGCCGAACTGCGGACCTTTCTGATCGACAAGCTCAGCATCTTAGCCACTGAGCATCCCACTTAGTGGAGAGAGATACTTTCCCTAAAAACAATGCCTCAACTTAATTTCAAGGCTCCCTTCTCCCTAACCCCATGCCTTTACTAGAGCTACTCATATGTAGCATCAATACAGGTGGAGGAAGAATGGCGGTGAAATAGTTCCAAGAGGAAAAAATTATGGGAACTTTTCTAAGTAAAAATATTTTATCCTTAGCTAAGAAAGATGAATTAAACTTTTGTGTTTTAAGGAATAAGGTTGTTTGTTTGTTTTTAATTTACAGCATAAGGCTGCATTAGTAAACTATTATTTTAAGGCCAGAATTATAGTCACACTTTGTCCCCACCCCACCCCTTCTGAAAAGGCACTTCTGATTAAATGAAATAATTCTCCTGGGTATGTCTGCATATATTTATGAAGGCATGTCTGCTCTCTGGCTTTCCCAGCAAAGATAGTATAGGAGGCACAGAGGAAACAATCAATAATACTTGTTTTTTACAGAAAGGTTACATCTGATGAAATGGGCTGTGGCCTGCCATAATTTGTGCTGGTAAATGTTTTAGCCTGACACAAGAATTGTGTGCAAACATTGGCTTTTCTAAATATAGATCTCACCCTTCCACATTTTGGCTGTAAGATCTTTACAGACCAGAAAAGAAGCTTGAGATCAGCTGCTTAAACTCAGAGTGAACACATGTAAGTTCACTTAATGATTCATATAGTGTTCTCCCAAGACAGCCATCTATTTGATCAGTGCTTCCGGTTATGATCATTAGCATCAAGCTGAGCAATGACGACCTTACATCCCACTATACATTACTCAAGATTTTCATCCTCTTCCTAATACCTATTATCACACAAACACACCCTTCAGATTGACTTACCAATTGAACCCCTAAGGAAATACCTCTTGTCAGATTGAGTCAAATGTTGTCCAAGCCATCTGGTTCATCTCTTTGTGTCCTTGTAGTTGACTTTACGTATATTAATTCACACAAGTCCTATAGCAGCCTCTTTCCAGTCCTGTTTAGTATAAATAAAAAAGAAAATATCTTAAAAATTTAAGCTTCAAAGTTTTTACATCTAAGAACTTCTTCCTTTAGTGGCATTTTTCTCGCCAAAGTTGTATCTAAGCCTGAGGAAAATCTACTTGTGTATTTCTCCATTTAAACTGGATTTCCTCAATTTGGTGACCTTTGAAGCTTTGGACTTCAACTCCCATAATTTTTATGAAACATAAGGGCTTTGGTTGGAAATTAATGAATTGAATTTCAATACTTGGAGGATAGCAAATAGGAGAGAGCTGAGGTGAACAGTTGTGTATGTATGAATTACCCTGGGCCCTATTGGATGAAGTATGTAATTTTCATTACAGCTGTGGCTGAAGTAGCCTTAATATTCAAGCAATGCTTCGAGATATAGAGATCCTACAGCTAGAATTGAAAAATATTACCCAACTATGTTGTCCTGCTTCCTTAATTGATTTTTCTGGTGAAAAAGAAAACAGATAGGAAGATTATAAATGAATATTGCATCTGGACCCATTGTGAAATTATGTGAATAAGATATGACTATAGCATAATAAATATCTCAGGACAAGTGCCCTAGGTGACATTTAGAAATGACACATCAGGTAATCATATATGTAATTATTGCTCATGGAGCATATGCCAATGATTCTTCCTGAGAGCTTAAGTACACGTACAGTATATAGATGCTAAACAGAGTTGGCATTTTTGTTTCCAAAAAGAGAGCTGAATTTACTATTTGACCTACAATTGTTAACAGGATATAAAAATAACTATGAATGTAACACAAGAGCAATATTTTCTGGACCCTGCTTCAATTGTTACATACACACATATATTTACATCAACCACATTATTTCTTTTAAGTGAGCTACATTATCCAAAGTGAAGCAAAGGAGTAAAAATAGTGAACCATATAAATTAATTCTATAGATAATGAACATAAAAAGAAACAGAGCAAAATGACTTTATGCCAACATCATCCACTATACCTTTCCATATTTGTCCATGCTTCTACAACTTCATGCAATTTTTATTCTCTAACTTATCTCTCTTTTAGCAGCTCTCACAAATTCACCCACTTTTTATTTACAGTTCAGTGCTGAACCATTTTCTAACTATTCCATATATTTTCATCATATGTAAATCTTAATGCATTCAGTAACCAGCCATCAATCCATATTATCCAAAGTGTTCCACAATCATTAAGTCTATTTACTTTATTATGTACTTTTTCTAAATCAACAAAAAAGCAGTAAAACTTTTTCACATATTCACACATTTCTTACTGAATTTCAAAGTACTTACTTAGGATATTAATTTATACTGAGTTCATGTCAATATGCTGCATTTAGAGTATTCCTAATTGTGGGATACATGCAACAGTGTTTTGACTTGCAAGTTCATCTCTTGGTTAGACTTTTTAGTTTCATACAATAGGGAAAAATGTTTGCTTAGGTCTTAGTACCACATGCATAAGATTGGTCAAAATGTGCCTTGATTACAAAACGTGGCACAGTTGTGATTAAAGCTGGGAACCTAGTCTAGTAATTTCTATTGCTAAAAGTGTTATGTGACAGGTACAAATCTTATTTTCAGGTCCTGCAAAATAAGTAAAATGGGTTATTTAGGTTTTTTTATTTTAAGGAAGACATGATTAATTCTGGTATTTGAAACAACCAGTTTGCTTTGGCTTGTTCATCATGCCTTGCACCCTAGATTCCAGTAGATATGCATATTAATGTTGTACACATGCTGATTTGAATCATCAGTCTTTGTCTACTTGCACAAAGGATTTTTTCCCCGTGTATAAGTCTTCTCTTGAGATTCTGTTGCAAGGATATCACATTTTCTGACCAATCAAAGCACAAAGTTTTGTACCTTGGAAAATATGATACAGATAGCTATTGTAATTGTTATAAAGAAGGCAGTTCTGCAAGTTTCATGAGTTGCTGACTAGATATTTGAAAATCCTCTTGTGAAAATTGAGTTGCATAGTTCTAAACAGAGAGATCCTCAGCTTTTGTAGAACAATTCAAACCTACACTGCAGCCTTATCCTTTGTATAATTCATACGAATGAAGTTGAATGCATTGGGAGTCACGAGTAATGTGCACTGAAGTGTGTTTAGGGGCTATTGCCAACAGAAAAAAATTCTTACTCAAAAAACTCTGTAATGATATACTGAAAAACTGTCTTTTATGCAAAACTTGTAAACCTCTTGTTTATTTTTCCACATGGATCTTACTTGTTCTTTCTCTTCCTCTGGTGTATATACTTTTTCAAAAATATTCATTAAAATACATTGAAAAAGAGTGCTTCTTAATAGTGAATAAGTGACCAACTGATAATAGTTGACACCATAGAATATCAATAATACAATATTAGTAGTCTTTCAGGGTTTTTTCCTACCTTACCTCTAGCAAAGGAGAAAATATAGATACAGTATATTTAAAGAAAGAATTGTTTGATCTAAATATTTTAAGTCTAATGTTGACCCTCTGTTCTGAAGAAATGTATTTTCATTATTTGAAAAGATAAGAAAACAGATTTTCACTGCTCTATAAAGGTAAAAGAGTGGACTTCTTCACTTCTTTTTAATAGTGTAATAACCCATCTATTTAATGGGTGTCAGTTTAGCACACATTAGATATAACAGATAAGATGATGTCAGGCACAAAAGACCAGGTCCACATGTGAATGTCCAATTAAACTTTTTTACTGCAAAACATCTTATGTGCAGGAATCTTCTTAACTAAAGTCAGCATCTGCTTGGAGTTAGGTAAGGGTCCATAGAATTCAGGAGAGATTGGATTTAGTCCATTTGTGGCTATGAAAGGATTCTAAACTGATCTCTCTTTTAACTCTCCCCAAATTCTGCCACTTCTTCTTCTACAAAGGACTTTATTTCTCTGCATGTATAAAATATTATTTATTTTATGCATGGAAAATATTTGAATTCCACATTCATAAAATTTCATTTCCACTTTACCTATGAAGAAAAGGCATTAAAGCCAGTTCAGATTTAACAGACATGTTGCTTTAACAGATATCTCTTCCATTCCAGCAATCATTAAATCAAGGATTTTATTGCTGCTGTAAAAACCAGTTAACACTGATGCTTAGATAACTTCCACAAAAAAATGCCAAAAAGCTTCCACAAGGAAGAAAATCTCCTAATTCCCCATCCTTTGCTGTAGACGTTAAAAAGTGTTGTTCTTCAGAACCATGCAGAAAGCTGATGAAGTGACAACTATAATATGAGACTGAGAAGTTTCAGTAAAAAAAAAAAGCAGATGAAACATCTATTTAAGGAAGCTTTTGTTTCTACAGAGATATGTAAATATCTAGTCAGGAACGTTCATTGTATACTTGATTTATTTGTCTGTGTTATGTAAGTCCAATATTCTTCATTTCTCCGTCCAAATGCAATAATTGTGTACATCACATAGTGTGGGTCCACTATCAGTGTCAACAATTGTGTGTATATCGGATGGTTTATGAGGATATTTTCATTCCATCAGGTCTCTTGTGGTCTATAATATTATATTGCAACTCACCATCCCATTTCTGTTACAGGGATTTTATGGAAGTAAACAAACTAAGCCTTGTCAGGCAATGGAAGAGGTAAATTTTATACTGACAGTTTGTAAAGGCTCAGTGGTGGTTACTTAACTCTGGTAATGGCCTTAAAATGGAAGTGAAACATATCCATTCATACAATATATCAGAAAATACTAAAGTTGTGAACAAGACTGAAGTATAAAAAAATATCCTGAAAGAAGATAATCATAGAGACATCTTTAGCCATGTACATTTATTGTAAGGGGCAGGAATTTAACTAGAACTGAAGTTTCTTTGCCATTTAGTTCCTCAGAAGTTTGGCTGGCTGCCTCTCTTATGTTTTGCCTGATGAGAAAATCTTTTTGTTATCAAGTATAGATGACTTTCTCTGTTGTGCAATTTGTTTTAACTTGTGAATAGAGTATTTTAGCTGACAAAGGGAAGATTGACATTATGGGTTCACCTAGAAAAGGAAAGGGCAATCAGAATGAATGCAAAATCTGCAGGTGGATTTGTTTGTTAAGTGGGGCTTGGAAAGCGTTTGGCAGAATTCTGACTGAAAGACTGTAAAAAAAAGAACTAACAAATAAAATTTGAGAAGCGTAATATGGCTTTATGCCATGCAGGGGCTACAGACCAGATTTTTGCTCTTCAGCAGGTCCTTGAGATATTTTATTTAACATTTGCTGGTTTAGAGAAAGCATAAGATAATGGAGTTGAATATTTTGTGCAGTTGAAAGTTGGTTAACTGAATGAGATAAGAGTAGCATATAATAAAAGGAAAATGAGAGAAAATAAATGGAATATTTAGTGAATATTTCCATACTAAGCAGTGAATAAGATAAGGATGTGTGATGTTTCCTTAATTATTTCATGTACTTCTAGACACACATATAAGAAATGCATTAAAGGTTTGCTGTTTGGAGATGTAAATATACCTGCACTTTTATGCACATGATGTGGTATTGTTGATTGAGAACTAATTTCTTAAGAATCGTGCTGGAGATGAATCTTACAATTAATATATCAAAGTCTAAGGTAGTTGGCAGAATGAATGAATGAACAAATGAACAATCATAAGTTATACATAAGTGTTCAAACGCTAGAACAGGTAGATATATTTGTGTATGATGACAGGATATTTCCAAAGATGGGAAAATGGGAAAAGAATGTTTAAGACTGGCTAAATGCTGGTACACATAAAATGTGCTTATTTCTGCCTAATGTGTTTATTACAATTTACCACTTGATGTTTGTATCTTATGATTAATGATTTTGTAACTATGATTTATAATGTATGACTATCACTTGTTATTATGTACACTGAGACTTATGTACCAGAGATAAATTCCTTGTATAATCACACTTGCCAATAAAGAATATCCTATCCTATCCTATCTTATCCTATCCTATCCTAATGTAGAACTGAGTCTTGGGTGTATCAGGAGAAACACAGAAAGTTAGTTGACTGCCCTAGAAATGGAGTTATCAAAGTTCTTAATGTAAGAACAAGAATGTATAAGTCCTGAATGAATAAAGATGAAATATAAAAATGAGGTGATTTGATCATACAATGAGAATAAGGATCAATTCACAAAACAGAGATAAGAAAGTAGAATAAATGGGACTAGATGGAGGGAAAGATAAAAGGAAGTAAAGTTGATTTATTCTTCAGAACAGAAAAAAACCCAAGATGAGTCACCTTGTGGCGAGATGGGCAGCAAATAAATTTAATAGATAAAATAATAGATAAAAATGATGGAAGTAAAGATTGGAAAGGCAGACAAGCAGAGAGAGATATAGTGAAAAGTATTTTGGTACAAATTAGTTCTAAGCATGCTCCTTTCTACTTTTCTTATTTCTGGCCTTTAATTTCTTTAGTTTATTTACTTTCCTCCCCCCACTTTGCTTAACCTTACTTATTCCAGAATGGAATGGCGTGATGGATCTGTTGGTATGTAATATTGTTATTGCATTGTATTTTACAGTTTCACTGTTGCTAACTACTGTGACTGCTACACCCAATTAAAAGATGAGCTTTTTCTCTTCTGATATTGACCAGTAAATAATATGTTGCTCAAAATGGCTGCCAGGGTATGTTGACAAACAGTTTTCTTTCTGGTGGCAGCAGGTTAGTTTTGCTGAGTTTCAAAGAAGAATGTATAAATCACATTTCCAAAGCGTCTCACGTATGATATCCATAATCCCAACAACTTTTTCGAGTTGGCAGCTGTTATATCTTCTTGTTTCCCTAAGGGCATGTGGAGAAAAGGAGGAGGAGGTGATTTGGGAAGTTGCAGCTCAGTTCTTAACCACTCCATTAGTTTCTTCTTCTTCCATCTTTTTTTTTTCTTTTTTCCTGGCAGAACTCCAGCATTACCACAGATCTGTGTGGAATGAAAGAGTGGGGAAGACAATTTTCCATGCCCGGAGATTCAGCAAAGCACGGCGGGTTGTAAAAAAACAAAAACAAACCCAAAACAAAAAAACAGTTGAAAGGAAAGAAGGTTATGACTGTTTTTCACACTTAATGACCATTGTAGCATCATCCCTATGGTCACGTGATCAAAATTCAGACACTTGGCAACTAGTTCATATCAACGATGGTTGCAATGTCCCAGCATCATGTGATCAACTTTTGCGACCTTCTGACAAACAATGGGGAAGCCTGATTCACTTAACAACCATGTCACTAACTTAACAGTGATTCACTTAACAAGAATGCAAAAAAAGCTTCTAAAACAAGGCTAAATTCATTTAATAAATGTCTCAGTAACAGAAATTTTGGGCTCAGCTATGACCAAAATTTCCAGTGCTAAGTAAGGCAGTGAGTCGCACCCATTTTTACATGTTTTCTCGCTACAGTTAAGTAAATCACTGTGGTTGTTAAGTGAATCACATGGTCATTAAGTGGATCCAGCTTCTCCCACTGACTTTGCTTTCAGAAGCCGGCTGGGAAGTTTACAAATGATGATTATGTGACCCCAGGATGCTGCAACTATTGTAAATACATGTCTGTTGCCAAGTGGCCAAATTTTGATCCTGGGATGCTGC
Organism: Cerberus rynchops; assembly: GCA_032468195.1. Classification (NCBI taxonomy): domain Eukaryota; kingdom Metazoa; phylum Chordata; class Lepidosauria; order Squamata; family Homalopsidae; genus Cerberus; species Cerberus rynchops. Next base: position 36,735 of record JANHFJ010005992.1, read on the forward strand.
AACACCCATAATGCAAGGCCTGGTTGTAACTCTCTTTTTAAGGTCATTGCAACCTCAAACAGTCATGAAATGACTGGCTATAAGTCAAGGACTACCCATGTGGACATGTAATCAGGTTGGCAGGGACCTACCAGGACTTGATTAAAAAGTCATTTTTTTTCCAATGCCATTGTATCTATGAACGGTCACTGTTGTAGGTCGAGGATTACCTGTGCTGGGAAAAGTGGAAGGGACATGAAGAAAAGGACAAGCAGTAGCTGGATGGAAGGACAGTTATAGCAGTGATGACCTGAAAGACCAAGGTAGGTACAGATTGTTATGGGGGAAGGAATCTATTTATGTGGTTGCTGAGAGCCACTAACAATATTTGAGTCAGTCCCTGGCATAGGCAACCCAGAGAGATCCATACCCCATGCCACCACAAACAATTGCAGAAAATTGAGACGGTGCTCAAGGTGCCAGTCTCCTTTACCAGAGAACCTTGCTCGTAGCTGCTCAGCACTTCAGCACTTCTCCTATACCAGTGGTGGCAAACCTTTTACTTACCGAGTGCCAAAAAGTACATGCTTTGTGTGTGCCATCTGCACTTGCATGCAGCTCCTCCACGTGCGCTGCAAGTGCACCCGCACCATCTGTGCATGCATGCAGCTTTTTCACGTGCAATGCATGCATGCTGCGTGCAGGCAACTCATGCACACATAAGCAATCGCCTGTGCATGCGCAGGACAGCTCCAAAGACCAGCTGGATTTCCTGCTGCAATTGCGCACATGCACAGCAGACGCCCGAAAACCAGCTGGGTTTCTGCAATTGCACACGCATGCATGTGCAATCGCAGGTGCATACTTAGCTGGAGGGAAGTTGGATGATAGCTTGTGTGCCCAGCAAGATGGCTTCGCGTGCCACCTGTGGCACCCGTGCCATAGGTTCGCCATCACGGTCCTATACCTTCTTAACATTATAATCACACCAGCGCTATTTTGTTTGAAGAAGAGCCAGCTGTCTGCTCTTCTGCCTTCTGCCAAGACTGAAATTTCAGCCAAGGTTTTGCTCCAGAGGCTCCAGCAAGGTCCCCCTCGCTTGGACCTTGGCTTCTGACTTGTGGATTGGAGCCAAGCCAGCTGGAGATGCCCTGCCTGAACACAGGAAGAGGAAGAGACTTTTAAAATCCTAGTGTTAGCATTCCTCCTGGGGAACAAAAAATAGAGAGCCTGGGGTAGGGGAATTCATGTTGGCAGAATCATTAAAAAAAACATGCTGAGGTTCTCTTTTGGGTGCGGTTATTTTCATAATGGGTTTTTTGAGGGGGAGGGGTGTGTGTAAGAGAGGATTAATTAATAGTGAGTTGGTGGGAAATCCTTCTTAAGGGTTCCTGGTTAAAAAAAAAGTAGTCTCTGTTAGTTTGGACTCAATATGAGCATGTTGTGTTTTTGGCAATGGTGATGTAACAGGCAGCAGGAATAACTCTGAGGAACAAGCTGAAGATTCTGCAAACAAGACAATGATCAGATAAAAGGAATTTGGGCCAGGGACAGAATTGCAATCTGAGAAAACTCCCTAGAAGATAAAGATGTGCAAGGTTCTGTCATTGTAATAAAAGGAGCAATAACATTCAAGGAGGTTCACATCAAGGAGAGAAGCAACCTAGAACTAAGGAGACATTTCCCAGCAGTGGGAACAATTAACCAGTGGAATGCAAATCAAATCAATTCAAATTCAAATTTATTGGTCACATACACAGTCAAACATGGTACGATATGCAGTGAAATGCTTACGCAATCGTGGGTAAGTTAAGGTAGGAAGGGAGGGTGGGGATTAGAAAAAAAGTCAAGGGTAGTTGGGAAGGTGGGAGTTGGATGCAGACATGGTTCTTGTTGTGGTCCTGAG
>JANHFJ010005992.1:45838-56561 GCA_032468195.1 Cerberus rynchops
ACTAACAATGTACCTACCTATATAGTTTAAGTTTAAAAAAATTGGCTCTCAAAAGAAATTTCAGTTGTTGTATTGTTGATATTTGGTTCTGTTGACTAATGAGTTTGCCAATCACTGTTTTAATATGTCTGAACCTGCCATCTAATTATTAGAAAGTAGCTGGACTGCTCTTTCATTATATGACACACCCCTCCACTGCCCACTATTACCCAGTTGGCACTGAGCTGCTTGGTTTTTTGAAATCCAGCACTGCTTCTCCAGCTGCTGAGCGTGAGATTTCCAAAGCCAAGCAGCTTGGTGCAAGAAGGAAAAAAGTCTCAACTTGTTTGGCGCATTCCCAGAAGTCCCATCACCCAGGAGCTGGGAATCAGATGGGAAGCAGCCGTTCAGAGTCCTGCTGCTACCCAGATGACTGGCGGCCATTCAGCTTCATTCCGGGGCCTCCGTCTGTCTCTGTGGCACCCTCCAGACACCCTCCCCCCAGTATGGTGAGCCCCAAGCGGACAAGAAGTTGCTGGAGCTGAATGGGCTGTTGGGGGGAAGACTTTTCAGTGCAGAAGCCTGTGATCCCAAATCCCAAGCATAAAGCTGAGATGCTGCTGAGCATAGAGCTTAGCAACCAGAGAGGAGTGATCTTTTTTGTCATTGGAGCAGAAAGGTAAGGCTAGCAAAAAGATGGTAATGTGTATTTTAATGAAGTTAATAAAGACTCTGAATAGTTAAGGCAGGCAGTCTTTTTATCATCAAGCATGGAGAAATAGATATCCAATTAATAATAATAATTTATTAAATTTGTATGCCACTTGACTCCAGCAACACAAGAAAATCTTTTTCATCTAAGGTTCTCAATAGCTTCAGATTATATGTATGTAAAGTGTGTGTGCATACTTTATATACAGCACAAGTTCTTTTGTATCTAGAATGGGAAAATAACCTTGTGCATGTATTCTTCTTGTGTTCAAAACTTTTAAATTGATTCAGAAAAATCTGAATCTAAATTGATTCAAAAAACTGTAACGAACATTTTTAGAAGATTTTTTAGAACGAATAGGAAATGACTACAATAAAACATGGCAGGAGGGGGTAGGGCCAGCCACAAGTGGTATTTTGCCAGTTCTCCAAACTACTAAAAATTTCTGCTACCGGTTCACCTGAACTGGTCCGAACCAGCTGAATACTACCTCTGGAGTGTACTCAAGGCACTTGTCAACCCTGAAGCTGTCCTTACCAAAACCATTTTGTCTGTTTCAGTGTTGCCACACTGGAGCTGAAGGTCAGGGAGTGGGGATTTGAAACAGAAGGATTTTGTAGCCAAAACAAAATACTTTCTCTTGGGAACCAAGGACATTTTCACACTTGGTTGGAAAAAGGTAGAGTGATGCCACTACCACATGGTGATTGGACTGTGTGACTGATTGTTTTGAAAAAGTTGAAAATCTTTTACTTTTAATAAGTGTGGGTTTACAACCGGTGGTCTCTTCCAGCCACAAAGAAAGACACGAGTCAGAGTTCCTCAGGATGACAGAGCGCAGACCAAAGTCTGTGTCCTGTTTTATTGGGTTGAAATCACAAGGCGTGTTCAATAAAAGCAAAGACAAAGAGGGGAGGGAGGATTACATATTTCACATGTATAATGTTGCAGGAGTAGCGTGTACTCTGAGCTTGGCTATATGCCCAGACATAAGCGTCATTTACAGATAAATTCATGAATGCACTCTGTGTATGCAATAGAAACATTTTTCATTATAGATAGTCTTAAGCAGGGAGTAACTTGTGCTCTAGCGTGCACAAGTTTTCAGGCATGCGAGGTAAGGGAGGAAAGACAGATAAAAGGATTTTATAGCATTGCTTTTGTTCCAAGAATGGGCAGGCAAGGGGGGGGATGTGTGAAATAATTCCTGTTCACATCCTTTGGCCTTGTAGTTGTTTCAGTGAATGTGTAGTAAGTGTTTAATAATAGCACCCACCTGCACTACAGAAAATGGCGTCGGGATTGCTCTATATTCTTTGTCAGATTCCAACACAATGTAATTTATTACAGTGAGCAGAATTTTTTATTTTATGTTTTTATACATTACAAGTGGGCATAGGTTTTCCTACTACCTGTTAGTGTACATAATGAGTGTTATACTTTGCAGATGATATAGGGCTCTGTAAAAGGCAACTGCCATCCTATTGGCCAAACTTTTTAATGTGCCTTGAATATTTGTGCCGCTGCATCTTCTGATTAGACTTTATGCACTAGCCACCAATACATAAAACTTTACACCAATCCTATCATAGTTTCATCGATTTCTGCACCAAAGTATTTTCCTCCTTGATTCCATTGCCCTTTATACTTTTTACTCATGGATAAAGTATTACCAGCATTTTTTAATAGTTTCTTTTTTGTGGGGAAATCTGTCTAATATTTCAAACTGACGTTGTTGCCTTTGCAGATTCCAATTAAATCTATGTTCTGAATGCAAAAACGTCTTCTGAAATTCACATTTTTTGTCTTAAAAATCAAACACATACTCTGAAAATATTTTAATTTTGTTTGCTTGTCATAGTATCATTTTAAAATTATTGAGAACTTTGCCCTGAGATAGGGCTGGATGCCTTGGGCATTTCTGCAGTCCATTTTACTACATTTTGGAAATGCATTCCCTAATTCAATAATTGTTGGAGATGTTTTGCACCTCTCCCTAGAGATACGTTCAGCATTAATATGAACAGTTGTTATTCAGGCAAAGGATAAGGGCAAAGTATATTTATAATTAGATAGGAAGAATAATTTTATTTTGTTTTATAGCTCTTTTAAAATATTGACTTGTGTACACGTTTAATTTTATTCAGTTACTTCAATTTCTTATTCTGTTTCTCAGAAACTATTAGATGTACAGAATATAGAATAGTATTTTTCAGAAGGCTTAACTAACTAATGGTTACACAAATAACAAAGCCAAATTCAATCTTATGCTGCCATAATTTATAATACTTACCCACAGTTTTAACTAGTATTACATCATAAAACTAGTACTGGTAATTTCCAGTAACAAACATACACATACAAATATTATGCTAAATATGTAATTTAGCAAGATACTGGTGTTAATTTTTTTAAAAAATGGGCCTAATTAATTTTTGCTTCCTATGGTAGAGCATCCGTAATATTATACTAAGTAGAAATGCTTTAACTGTTATTTATTCAAAAGCAGAATTATATTCTGTGGCCATAAACCTAGCTGCAATTGTATAGACTTTGGAGAAAAACTCCAACTCATTTGGAGTTCTTTTGAACTTTTTAAAATTGAAATTACTAACCTAATGTTGGGAAAGTGGTAGCTCTCTAGGTGTTGCAGCATTCCAGTTTCCATCAACCCAGACCAGCATGGCCAGTGGTGATGAACTTTGGGATTTGAACCCAACGGTATCTGGATTCCATTATCAGTATGAGCAAATTGCCGTTACCAGTACAAACAAGCTATTTTCCCATTCAGACTGGCTTATTAGATCAGCAGGTATTTTGTAATTATAAAAGGATATTTGCTATATTTCTATCTCTGCATGCAGCTTATCAGCACTGTTTAGGCTTTGACTTTTGATTAGTGGAAGGGAGGTACAGTGATACTTCTTCGGTGAAATGGAAAATTTGCATTCTGCCAGTCCTCAAATTCTTTTTGTATGGCAAAAATTGTTCTGCTGGGTCCACACTAATTTTTTTTTTGAAATAAAAACATTAAAAGTAATAGTGTAATATGACCAGCTTAGTATAAGTCAAAAATTTTCAAACAATAAATAAATAAATACAAAGATAATAACTTTAGCCATGTACTACATAATTGTATTCTTCATCTTTGTTTCAATTAATTCTGATACAAGCATTTTTATCCATCATCCTTTCTCCAAATCCAGGTTCTTTGTGCTAGCTGGTTCAGATATTGTTAACATTATCTCCTCAAGTTTAATTTGACTACAACTTGTCCAAATAGTTTTCTTCAAAACAGTATGGAAATGGTTTGACATTGCTTGCTTCTGGGATTTTTTTTCCTCCCATTTCCCAATTCAGTTTATAGCCTTGGGTCTCATTGTGATTTTTCACCCAAGTGCTAACTGATCTGACTCTTTCAGAATCTGACTCAATATTAGATATGGTTGACCAGGTACCACCTTTAGAATTCAAATGGTTACCAGGGTGAATTTGACATTTGAGGATAATATAAGGAACAATTCTACCATAAGCAAGAACTGGATGCAGAAGGCCTTACTCATTGTGGATTAAAACATTGGTTCAAAGATTTTTTTTTTAATTTCTCTTGTTCAACAATTTATTTATTCAGCAGGTGAGATAGGGTGATGAACATAATTAAAATAAAATAGCAGTAGCACTTAGACTTAAATGCAGTTTCAAAGGGCTTTACAGCCCTCTCTAAGAGGTTTACAGAGTCAGCATCTTGCCCCCAACTATGTGGGTCCTCATTTTACCTACCTCAGAAGAATGGAAGGCTGGGTCAACCTTGAGCCGGTCAGAATCAAACTCCTGGCCTTGGAATGCAGAGTTAGCCTGCAATAATGCATTCTAACCATTGTGCCACCATGGCTCTTCGTATAAATAAAACGAAAACAATGAAGAACATTATGAACGTTAAAATACAACCGCGGAAGAAACAACAATCCAAATCACTCTCACAATCAAGAAGTTGTACATACCTTTTGCTTACTTTATCATCCAGGTAGATGAAAGAACTCTATTTCAACTTCTTATGTGAAACAATTTCTAAATCAATTATCTTCTATTTAAAATGTGGACTGGTAGGAGTAAAGGCTAGAAAATATTTATACTTAGAATTAATATAATCTAAGTAGTGTTTTATAGTGATAGATTAATATAAATCACTAGTTCGCTAGGAAACAATTGAGCTCTTCTTCCATGTTATTCCGTATCGCTGCTATTGGATATAGCAATATTCTCCCTATATGGGAAACAATCAGATTCTCTGGTACAATACATAATATTGTTATCTATATCACAGATGTCCATACTCAATCACGTCATGTGTATTGCTGTGCTTTTTGCCTTTTTAGAGCCAGGGTGGGGGCTGTGACGCATCCGGCTCACAAGCCGCCAGTTTGACAGGCCTGATCTATATATTCAGGAGACTGTGAAAGGTTAAAATTGAAAAAAAAAGGGGGGGGGGAATTCTCTGTATATCCCCCAGATTTTGTCCTATTTGTTCCTTGTGAGTTTTGTACATATGTTATGTACAAATTTCAAAAAGCAATTTCCACCCCAAAGAGCTTATAATTAGATTCAAGTGATCATTTTAAAAAGAAAGAATAAAAGAAGCCAGATGTGCAGATATTTACCTTAACCCACTACATTAGCAACAGCAGCAGTTTGAAAATGCTTGGTGTGGAAAAAAATATAATACGTGAATATGCTAATCTTCAGGGATACAGTTTTTAATTAAGCACCTAAATGCATTGTGTTGTCAAAAAAAAAAAGCGAGAGAAAGAGGTTGCATGGAGAAAAAAACAATAATTTTGATGCATCAATGAATTAGCTCTATTTGATATATCAGATGTAGCTTTTTGTGAAAAGAAGCGTTGAATAGGGTTTGCAACACTTTTTTAAAAAAATTACCCGTATTTATCGGTGTATAATGTGCACTGGCGTATAACATGCACCTTAATTTTAAGAGAGAAGTTTCAGGAAAAAACCTGCCGTATTAATCGGTGTATAACGCGCACATGCAATTTCCACATTCTTTTCAAGAAGAAAAAGTGCGCGTTATACACCAATAAATACGGTAGTTAGAAAATGGCATACAGGTAAATGTAAAGATTTCCCCAGATAGTCCTGTCTGACTCTAGGGGGGGCAGTGCTCACCTCTGTTTCTTAGCCAAGGGCGCCAGAGTTGTCCGAAGATGCTTCCATAATCATATGGCCATCATAACTATATGCCAAGGTGCACGGAACTCTGTTACCTTCCTATCAAAGTGGTACCTATTTATCTACTGGCATTTGCATGCATTCAAACTGTTAGTTTGGCAGAATCCGGGGCTAAAACAGAAAATCACCCTATTGTATGTGCTTGAGACTTGGTCCCAGGCTGTCAGCTTTGCAGTTGACAAGCTCAGAATCTTTAAGCACTGAGCCATCACTCCCCCAGTATAAAAAGTAATATACTGTATAACAAATATGGTCTAAAGGCAGGAAATAGATTCTTTGGGACAAGATGTGCTTTGAATCCAATTTTACCCAAAATTAGGGATAGAGATAGCAAAGTTGAAATTTAGCATGGAAGACATATTTGGTTTATTTTGTCTAGTATATATGTCAGGCACAAGAGAATATGTTCCTGTTAACACATGTAAAAGCAAAATAAATACAGTTTGGCACTACAGCTTTTGTGATGTTACTCAGCAAAGGGTTTAGTAAAATAGCTGACAGCAGAGAGCTGCTAAAAAAGCGATCACAAAGAATCGCATGACTAAATCATGATAAAGGAGATATTTTATAAGTGTCTGATCTCGATGGCTGGCTGATGGTTATGAATTACATACCACTGTCATAATATTCTCCTACTGTCTGTATAATCAGAATCTGATTTGGTAGATAAAAAAAATTAATATTGTCAGTTCAGGGACAGCCACCTGCTTTGCACAGATTGTGTATGACAGAAGACTGAGGCTTTACTGTCTTAATCAGGAGTTCATTTGAAGAGCTACACTTAGCAGGGCTTCAGTGACAATAAAAATGTTGGAAAACATGGCATATGGTGTCATAAATTATATATGTTAGTGCAGGAAATATACAACTTTTTTTCCTTCACTGTTTCCTCCCATAGTGCCATATGGTACTCAGCAATGAAAGCTTTGGTTTATAAAGTTTACAGCTTCTATTACAAGATAATTTCAGATTGTGTTCTCCATTACTCTATTTCTTCATTAGTGATAAGTCATTTTCCCACCAAATTCTCTATTTCCCATAAAAGTCCTACATTCTTTTTTTCTCCAAGTTTGTTATTCACACACACACACACACACACACACACACACACAGAGAGAGAGCCTTTGGTACTGCTTCATTTTGTCAGGCAGTGTGTGTGTGTGTGTGTGTGTGTGTGTGTGTGTGTGTGTGTGTGTGTGTGTGTATGATTGAAGCCATGGTGGCACTGTGGTTAGAATGCAATATTGCAGGCTGACTCTTTCCACAGCCAGGCTCAAAGTTGACTCAACCTTCCATTCTTCCGAGGTCAGTAAAATGAGGATCCAGACTGTTGGGGGCAATACACTGACTCTGTAAACCGCTTAGAGAGGGCTGCAAAAGCACTGTATATAAATCTAAGTGCCATTACATATTCCCAGTAGGATTACCTGAGACACGAAGACACGAACACACACACTTAACTAAACTCTCTTGTGCTATCTTAGTAGGGTTTGGGAAGAAAAATGTTCTGATTCATATTTGCCTGGCGTAAGTGTTAGAAGGTGTTTGATATAGAAACTAACAACATTGAGACATTATCGCTTTAGTCTGAGACTGTTAGAAGAATTTCTTCCCTTAGTTCATTCCATGCTTTGGTCAAAATGTCAGATGCCATAATTCAGAGTTCAAAACTTTTATTTAGCCCACAAGTCAAAAGCATTTAGCATTGAGTGTGACTGGCCTTTGCAAGAGATGCAAAACCATTTTTCAGGCAGGTGTAAACAACAGATCTGCATATTTGTAGCTTTAGATTTTACAAGTTTTGCTTTCCTAATCTAATTTCTTGCTTACTCATTTACTTGTTTATCTCTTACTACGAGCATCACTTACTAGGTAAATTTCTCTCTTGTTTCTGTGTAATAGCAAAACACCAACTTTTCTTCTCAAAATGGCATTAGTTTAGCCTCTTGATACAGGTAGTCCTTGACTTACAACCACAATGAAGCCAAAATTTCTGTTGCTAAGTGAGACCATTGTTAAGTGATTTTGCCCCATTTTACAACCTTTCTTGCCACAGTCGTTTAGTGAATTACTGCAGTTGTTAAGTTAGTAACATGTTATTAGGTGAACTTGGCTTCCCCGTTGACTTTCCTTGTTGAGAAGGTTGCAAAAGGAGATCACATAAACCTGGGACACTGCCACGGTCTTAAGCGTGAAAAGTTTAAGTCAATTTATAACCAGACCAAGCACAAGTAGTCCTTATATGGACTATCCCTGTCAAATTTGACCCAAGTCCAATGTGGCCTTAAAGTCTCTGACCAGTTACTTCTCTAATGATTGATTCATACTTCAATTGCATTGGAATTCGATATGGCTAAATTGCCATATTATTTTCAGTGGGACTACATCCTGGCTTTCAGCAATACATTCTAAGAATCAAATTAAATCAAATCAAATCAAATTTTATTCATCACATGCACAGACATACATAGTACGAAATGCAGTGAAATGTGTATGCGACCACTTGCGAGGTAGTAGGGCTAAGGGGATAAGTAGTAGGGCTAAGGGGATAGTATGGACAGGGAGGGTGAATAAATTGGGGAGTGGTTGAGAGAGGTAGATTAGGAATTTTTATAGTCCAGGGTTTGTTGTGGTTTGGTTTAGGGTCCATATTGCTTGTGAGAAGTAGCTCCTCCTTAGTCTCTCTGTGTTGGCTTTCAGGGAGCGGAGTTGGTTTTCAGGGAGCGGAGGCGCCTTCCTGACCATATCATGGTGAACAGTATGTGTAAATACTCTGTGAATTTCCTCCCCAGCATTCTGGCCCTTTCCTGGCTTTCCACATTTGAAACAAGAGTTCTTACTCATGAGGCAACAGTTCTATAAGACAGTGTTGAGTTTCTGGTTTAGTCAGTGGTGTATTAACCATTAAGCAGACTAAGATGTGATTAGGGCACCAGGCCCAAAAGCGGCACCACAAAGTTGAGAAAGAAAAAAAAACCCAATGAAGATTTGTAAAAAAAAAATTTGTCAGTGCTTAGGGCAGCAGTGAGCCTTAATCTGCCACTGGGTTTAGTGGCCATGGTCTAGATCAGTGGCGCCCAATATTTTTGGATGGCAGGGACCAATTCTGTGGAGGGCAATTTTTCCACAGACTGTGGGGGGCATGGATTTCATGTGCTGCCTGGATCCTGTGCATGCACAGAAGTGGCTTCGCTCATTTGCATGGCCTGATAGACCACAGAGCAGTGCCCATCCACAGTCCAGGAGTTGAGAATCCCTGATCTAGACAACAGATTTCCTAACATTTCTTGTATCAGACCAGTTTACCTCTAAAGATGCCAATTGCAGTTGTCACTGAAACATCAGAAAATTTGTTGTCTACACCATGGTTACTAAACCCTTAAGCCCCACAAATACTAGGTGTGAAAGCCTACGTAAGTATAATTCTATAGAACGTTTAGTAAAAATCATATCCAGTCACAATGAATCATAGTTGCCACATGACTATGTGGCATCTATGTAAAAATCAATTCAGAGCAATGGGGGATTTTGGCATTATATATTCCTAGTTGTAAATGAGCACTAAAAAACAGATACATACAATACTAACAAACGCATACTGAACAAATACATACTGTTTTTATAGCCTAGCTCTTTGATTATTGACTTGAAATTCACAAAATAAGTTGAAATCAACAATACCTTAGGTGATGGTGGGTGCTCTGAAGTATCAAGGTAGAGATCGTGGCAGGTTGATTGAAGCCATGCCCATGTGTCTATCTGTGTGATCTTGATACACATTCAAAAGTGGCAAGACTTTGATATTTATTTATTGCTATCTTCCCTTTATTATTTTTGTAAATAACTCAAGGTGGCAAACACACACAATACTCCTTCCTCTTCCTATTTTCCCCACAACCACAGTTCTATGAGGTTTGTTGGTCTGAGAGAGAGTGACTAGCTCAAAGTCACCCAGGCCACTTTCATGGCTAAGGCAGGACTAGAATTCATAGTCTCCTGGTTTCTAGGCCAGCACTTTAATTACTAGACCAAACTAGTTCTGAAATATGACAATTTATTATTCATTATTAATTAATGTGGTAATTAATGTCATAATCTTCATTGTCCTGTCATGGCTAACATCTTGATTTTTTAATCTCTCCATATGGATACTGATCAAATTTTTTTGCAAAAGGTGGCCTTCATTTAATTTCTTATATGATTCTGTCCTCAGTTGAATCAATATTCAATTTTTTAATCAAATCCTTCACTAAGTCCTAGTTTCTGGTAGTGAAATTTGTATATACTGAAGCCTTTCTCAGTGATATAGACCTGACTGAAAAAAGGTTGTATCTGTAAGAGGAAGTCAAAAATAAAAATTATTTGCATTTCTAGGTTTGTTTTTTGCTAGCTCAGCAGAAGCTTGTGGGCAAAATGGAAACGGACCTAAAAGATCAATTTTCACACTTGCCATAAAAATTTCCTGTCCTGCCATTTAATGGAAATGCTGTGTAGATGGACAAAAACATTTCAGGAGCTTTCTTGGGAATAACTGCTATACAATATCAATATGTGGACAATATAATTCTACTCCATGTCAATTTTGTAGATTTTCACATGTAATTCTATCACATCAGTATTTTTTTCATACAGTATTCAAGACATGAAGTTAATTGGGATAAGAGTAGAGGATGCTGAGGATAGATTTAGGTGGAAACAGATGATTTGCTGTGATGACCCCTAACAGGAACAGCTGGGAGAAGAAGAAGAAGAAGAAGAAGAAGAAGAAGAAGAAGAAGAAGAAGAAGA
>JANHFJ010005993.1:6114-17391 GCA_032468195.1 Cerberus rynchops
TTTATGTTTTATTGACGGCTGTACACCGCCCCGAGTCCCTCTGGGAGAGGGGCGGTCTATAAATCCAAACAAATAAAATAATAAATAATAGTGAAAACCTGACCCAAAAAATCCTAAGAACTCCCACAATGTCAAACAAGGTAACAATGCACAGTTGGGCTGTTAGCAAACTGTAATATCACATACCATTATCTAGATTCTGATCCTTAAGTTTCAATATAATCCCACACTAAAATGTGCATAATCCTACCCATTTAGGGCTAAAATGAAGAAGGTAAGAAATACGTTGCATTCTTTGTTGGCCCAGCTCCTTCTTCTAATATGAGCCCATCCATGTCTTAAATGGGCTCCAGAAAGGTATATGGTAAAACCACTCACCACATGTCAGTATATAGACATAACCATGACACACAACTTTACGTTTGCCACATATGACAGGGGATCTGACTGAAATATTTTTTCAGGGTTTCAATCTTAATTAATCCTGGTTTGAGTTGGTTGACAACTTGCTAAGGGCTTCTGCCTAAATTGCTATCTAGGAAGACTCCCTGCTGGGCTTCACGCCTAAATTAGAGCTCCCTGCCCATTAGCTGTTTGTTATCAGAGGGCTCCACAGGGGTCATGAGCAACTTATAGACAGCTTCTTTTTCCTTTTCCTGGAAATCTAGCATGCAACAGCAAAATGCTTGATGAGCTGTCTTTTTGAACATAATTTTCTGACACAGGGAGAAGAAACAATGCAGGTGTTAAAAATAGCTTAAAAATGAAATTAATGAAATAAATTGGACTTTTGCAGAGTAGGGAAGGCGTCTAAAATCTAACTGGCTACATGCTTCTAAAAATTCCTGGGGGGGTGAGGACCATCTTCATCTGGCACGAAGAGAATTGGTTGTATGATGTTTAACTTGAAAGGAGAATAATCTATAAGCAGGTTCCCATAACGAAGAAGATCCTGTCCCTTCTGTTCACCTCTGTTATGTTCACCTTTAGTAGTGCATCTAAAGTCATGTTTAAAAAATACTGGCTCTAATCTGTTCAAGAATTTAAAGATCAGCACTAAAGATTTCACTTGGCAATCAGATCAGCAGAAGAAACGCTATCATATGATATTCGTTCCAGTAACTTATGTCTGTATCAAAGCATCTTCAGAATAGGCCTACATCCATCTTTTGCAATAATCCAACCAGAGACTGTCAGAGTATGCAGAACAACAGGATTCCTCACCGAGAAAGTACTGCAATTGATATATCAGTCAACACTGATAAACAGTGATCCATTTGCTTGAGGTCATCTGTGCCTCCAATGACTGTGAGGAGAATGAGGAGGAACACTCCTAAACTACCTCCCTGAACTTTCCAAAGTTGTTATTTCTATTTCCCAAACACACTAAAACCTAGATAATTCACCCTAGACAAAAGAATATCCCACCAATAGCACCTCTAATTTGTACTTAGGAAGTTGTTGCGTTGGCAATATGAAAATTACACTGAGCATTATATCTGTCCTTCCTTTTCATTCAACCCAAGTTCATTAAATTCAAGACTTGGGTTAAACGAAAAGGAAGGAGAGAGAATGCTCAACGTCATCTGCACTTAGCATTGTTGTCAACTCAGCCACTTCCTTAAATGACCATCCAGCAGTTTCTGGTACATATTAAACAGAGAAGAGGACAAAATTAAGAATTAAGGATCCCTGTAAAACAATTGCTGTACAGCAAATTTATAATCCCTCAGCACCACCTTCTGGAAACAGTCGGTCAAGTAAAAGACTGTAGAATAGTATCTCAAAGTCCTAGCTCAGGCAGTCCATAAAAACAGCATGACTGAAGAGTTTGAAAGCTGCTAAAAGATCTAAGAGAATCAAGTGTTTCAGCAAAGATAATCTTATAGCACAACATTTCTATTCCCAAGGCAGGTCTAAAGTCAAAGGGAAATGGCCTAGCAAAAACCTTATCCAAAAAAAATCACAGAGACTGGAAATCACTCACTTCAACATCTTATCTTGAAAGAGGATGCTAGCATCTGTAGTTATCTACTGCTTTTTAGTTTGAGATAGCTCTCCCCCCCCATCTCCCCATGATCAATTAATGACTTTTTAAATCTAACAAATCAAGGTGGACAGAAGTGAGCTTACAAGCAGGTATTCAAATTCATCCTTATTTAGGTTTCAGCAATTGAAACTGAGCATATTGTACTGGGAAAGATGGTTCTCTAAATATTTTTGGTAATAACAATAGTGCTTAGATTTATACACCACTTTAGAGTGCTTTACAGCCTTCTCTAAGCAGTGTACAGTATCAGCATATTGCCCCCAACAATCTGGGTTCTTGACATAGCTTCACTGAGTATGGAATCCCAATTACATCAGATACTAGTCAGCATTCCTTCATAGCAAATCATAAAGATATGCCTGACTACTTTTTAGTTTTGGAAGGAAAGCCAATTTACTACCATTCACTGGCTTTACAGGGAAATACTGTAAGGATGCAATTGAGCTAGAAAATGTTGCTTTTTTGATACTCATATTGTGAATGCATATAAGGTAGGATTTGTGTCTTATCCAAAGCATTAGCACTGAAGGGCAATGGATGACTTTTTAACTGAGGAACTAAAGATATATTATTCTTGTTACAATAATTGCAAAATGAAATTCTGGGAGCAATCTTTATATATTGCTTCTCGAATATGTAAAGCTCAAGCAACCCAAAATAAAAGTGAAATAGATACAGTAAAAAATGATATCAAATGAAAAGGTCTTAAGATAAATGAATCAGTAATGCAGCTTCAGGATAAAAATAAATGGGAAAGTTTTATTCAGCAACATCTTTACTAACAATATTGATGGATGGAATATAAAAGAGGCGATGGTTAGGTGAATCCTCAACCTTGTAGAATTACAAATGAACTTTGGTCAATACTTCTTCATGGATTCCATGAGTAAACAAGAAAATGAGGGGCTTTGTGCATTAACAGAAAATATTTTTCATCTTTTTTGTTCTATGCAGACAAAAAACAAACAAACAAAAAATAGGAATGAAACACCACAAATGAAAACATTCTTGAAAAAGATTGAAGAACATCCCAATAAAAGCAGGGAATCAGCAGGTAAGAACTGGATCACTGGATCTGACAATGGGCATTGATGATGGAAAGTTTGTGACTTGTCTGGAACTTTCAAGTGGTAGCCTTCTGGATTACAAATATATATCCCACCAGGTTTCACCACAATCAACCATGTTTATGTGGCAAAAAGACTACAGAGCTATAGGCTGTAGGGACAGAAGAGAAATGAAATTGGGAACAAGACCTCCTACAGAAAAGAATAATTGCCAAAAATTGAGGGCATTCAACTCCTATTAGTGATATTTCTGTGGACAGGTGAATTGGGTTTTATTTCCTTAATTTCTGGTTAAAATTCTCCTCAGAGCTCTCTTTTAGCAATAGCAATAGCATTTAGACTTATACAAAGCTTCACAGCCCTCTCTAACCCGTATACAGAGTCAGCATACTACCCCCCAACAATCTGGATTACCAGCCTCGGAAGGATGGAAGTCTGAGTCAACCTTGAGTTGGTGAGATTTGAACTGCCAAATTGCTGAAAGCCTTTGTCTACTAGGGTTCGAAAATGTCTAGTATCATCTTCAACAACATGTCTGGGATGTTAATTTTCAAATGGATACATGCCATTATCTTCATATTCTTTTATTCTAGTTTTGAAATATTTTGAGGCTGTTACCTTGGCTAGGTCCACTAACTACAGTAGATGCACTTGGCTAGGTACACACTCCTTGATTAGATGCACTGCCTTCTGCTGAAGTCCTGTGGAGGCAGTATAAAAAAAAAATCCTTTTCAGCAGCATTTATCCCCATGTGGAGATGGTTCTGTGGAATTCCTGCTCCTTTATTGCTTTCTCAGATAATATGTGCCATTTTAAAGAACCATCTTGGTAGAAATCATAATGCTTATCTGCTTATTTCTTACTTCATTTTTCTGAGTAGGGACCTAATCTATCTTTTCAGATTAACTGAATTTACACTATCCATTCTTGCTATAACTGAAAATTATTATAAATTGTAATGACTAAAAGGATTATATGTGTGGATTTTATATTCCTTTATTCTACCAGTATTACTGTAGATATTTTAGTCTTGCCACAATTGTAAGATAGAATGTTGGGGAGTTGAAGTTGGATAGTAGCTAACTCAGGAACTTTTATCTTTTTACATTCTTTCTCACCAAAAGCAAGGATACTGTTGCTGGCACCTGAGGGGAGGCATGGGAAGATGAATTTTGGATGCCACCCAGAATGGATTAGAACAAAAGGTTACATGTGATGGACTGGGGTGGTGGTGGAGAAAACACGGGCTTTTCAGATTCGTGTTTTCTCCAGACACACCAATACAATGTCTTCAATAAAATCTCATTCTAAGGACTTCCGTTTCTTTGGAGTTTTGATTAAATTGTGGATGCTGTGTGGAAACTTGACATTGATTTCCACTGTTATCTGTATATTTATTGTATGCAATTGTATTGCATTTTATATCTACTTTACTTTTATTAATTATAGATTTATGTATTCTTTATTGCAGAATTTTCTGGCCTTACAGCCATGATAAAGGTTTTGATTGGTGATGTTTGCACAATATATTAAGCTAAACTACAATGAGATAGTCTTTTCAATACATGATATGGGATGCCTCGGAACTTGAACTAGGTTTCTGAGTTAAGTAGGTTTTGGTGGGGTTGGGTAGTGCATGGAATATCATGTAAAATAGAAACTGTGTTTTGTTAATCTGGGTTAGAGGTGTATATCTGGCAAATAGATGTGAACCCATCTATTTGCCAGATATTACAATAGATGTGAACCCATCTATTTGCCAAATATAATGCAAGATTTCAAAAGTTCTTCAGTCAATGATCAAAATAAATACTGATTGGGTCATATCAGTTTATAAAAATAACCCCTGAATGGTCTATTCCAGCTTTACATGCAAGCAAAAGGAGATTTGTGTAACAAAATTAAGGCAAAAACAACCTCTTAATTATTTCTCATTCTTATCATGCCAGGTTGCCTTTTCTTATTTCACATTAGGAGCTTGAATAATCAGAACATTTTCTTTCTATTTTTTTTTCTTCCACGTAGATAAACACATCCACGTAGTCAACTTTTGTGTGATTTGAACAACTGCATGTCAAGATTGTATCCAAAAGATGTTATTTGACCTCAAAAGTATCATGGTGGATAATATGTTTCACCAGTTAAATATCAACCTGTACCAAATAGGGCCTTGTCAAGAAAGGAAATATTTCTATATTACCCATCACCTTTGCATGAATGATTCACATGTTGAATGAATCAACATGCTTTGCATACCCACATTTTTGGGCAGCTCACTTCCAGTTTCTCTTGATTTTTTTTTTTCCTTTTCCAAAACCCACTTAACTATTGTCTATGGAGATTCTCTGTCATCCAGGTCATGGTTTCCCCAAAGGTGCTTTTTTCAAGAGGCAACTGGAAAACCAGAAAGTCCAGTTGCCTCTTGAAAAAAAGCACCTTTCGGACCACTTACCTATTATTTCTTAACCCTCCCTTTTGATTTAACTGAAAAAGGATTCTAGCAGTTTCATTTTTCTCTTTTGTTCAGGTTTTAGAAAATTCTAGTTTGGAATTGGACTTATTGTGCTAAATAGAGCAAGCTATAAAAACCTCAATAACTAAGTGAAGAAAAAAGAAAAAAAAGAGCAAAAGTAGAATTTTCAATGGATTGGTGTCCTGCCATATAACATATGGATGGCATGATCTCCCGTGATGTATTTTAGGAACAATTACTGCAATTTCCAGAAAATCACACTTCACTTGAGAGGAGCATCAAGTGGGAAAAACTTTAGCAGTAATACATCCAATTTAGCAATAAAGAGAACTATTGAGGCACTATTGTGAATACCTGAAATGGCAAAACATTTGTCAAACACAGACAAAAGATAAAACATTAAATGTAGTAGACCACAATGTTCCAACACTGTCAAGTCAGATCTACCACCAATCTCATGGGCTAGATAAAGAAAATGAAAAACAAAGTCTGTGATTGTGATTGTTGCTTATTAGAGAAAATGTACAATAATGGTTAAATTACTCTAGCAAATATGGCTGTGTAATATTTCACAGAATCACCTTTGATCGCTATTTAGAATAATTAATATTACAGTTCTTGACATAAAGTGTTGTTGGGATGCATTATTTCAGTTGGTTGACTCAGCTCTCAGAAGAGCATTTTATGTCTCTTCACATACACTTCCAAAACACTACACCAGAGAGAGAGAGAGAGAGAGAGAGAGAGAGAGAGAGAGAGAGAGAGAGAGAGAGAGAGACAATCTATGGCAATTGCTGTCAGAAATCCATGTTTTACTTTGGATATTCTGTATAAATCAGCCTCATGTTGAGTTTACTCAGCCTTCTTTCTATAAAACTTTAGTATATATAACTCAGAAATGTTCATGATACAATATGAGACTGCTTGCTTATGCTTGGAAATAGAGGGTACATAGTATGTCATAGTACACTGGACACTTAACACAATCATCCAACTTTTTTGAAAAAGTGCTCAGTTCCATGTGTGTAGAGTCATATTCTACAGTTGTATACCATCTTTCCTATTGCAATGCCAAACTCTACTCAGCCATGTTTTGTGCAATCAGGTATTTAAAACTATGAATTTCCTTCTAGTCTCCCAATTTATGGTCACGTCAGTAAAATAAACTCAGTCCTTTATCCTATTTATTGTGGTCATGGATAGTAGTAAAGATAATAAACAAAATAAGTTTAAGACAGAATTAAAATACATTTGTAAAACAATCAAACTAACATATACTGTATAAATAAGGTAGAGGACAATAATTATAACATGTATAAATAGGTAAAAGATACAGCCTCTGTGTCTATTTTATGTATGAACATCTAAAATTACAACAAAGCAGTGGTATTTAGATACAGTTACTCGTATTACTTTAGATAAAGTAATACTATCTAAAACCCATGGTGGCACAGTAGTTAGAATGCAGCATTGCAGGCAAACTTTGCCCACTGTGAGGAGTTCGATCCTGACCGGCTCAAGGTTTAATCAGCCTTCCATTCTGAAAGGTGAAATGAGGACCTAGACTGTGGGGGCAATATACTGACTCTGTAAGCTGCTTAGAGAGGGTTGTAAAGCACTATGAAATGATATATAAGTGTAAGTATTATTGCTGTTGCTAAAATTTAAATGAATTATAGTTACAAAGAATGAATTGTGGGAGATTGGCCAACCAATCTCTAAATTGTAGGCCTACTCTTTTTGAGCATTACTTCCTTTAGGAACTAATAAAGGCTGGAAGAATGCTAGTTGGATGTTCACACCAGAAAAAAAAGGGGGGGGGGTGTCAGGAAAGGTTTAGAAAGGACAAAGTGTATGTCTGGGTGGATGAATTATGTCCTATCTGTTAGATTTCTGAAACAGAAATAATTGTATATTTCTTATGAACTTTAATAGAGTTCCCTGCTTCAAAACTCTGTGTTTTAGCTCCTGAACTGTGTTATATTGCAAAGTCTGTTCATTGACTCTTGAGTGCTTATTAGTCTGACTTTTTTTTTAACAGATTCCCAGCTTTTTGATCTTTTGTTTGGAAAGTTCATTTCCCACCATATGCCAAACTAAATCATTAAGTGTCATGGATTTCTGATCCTGCAACAAGTCATTGATGTCTACAATCTTCTTGAAGCTTCTAGAGGTTTTCAGGGAGAAAAGCAGTGAATGTTATACAGAAGTTAACACATTTTCCGATTTCTTTTGGCTTAACATGTAAAAATAAAGAAATCTTCAAGCCAAGTTTTAATCTTAATAGACATATCTATGCTGGTGTTTTGGTAAAGATATGTTATCTCCTAAGAGCTCTGCCTGATTCTCTTAAAGTTAACAACTTTAAGATGTGTGGATTTCAGTTCCCAGAATTCCCTAGCCAGCTCACTTGCTGGTGAATTCTGGGAGTTGAAGTCCATGAGTCATGAAAGAGCCAAGGTTCCCTACCCCTGATGTAGTGTTACATGGAATGAACAACAGCAGGCAGAAGGTAGTCCTGCTGCCAATAAATACGGTTTGGCTCACCCAGGCAAATAAAGTATGGTTTTTATCATATGGCTTTATATCTGAAAGAAGCACCCTGTTACCCTGAAAATGCCATAGGCATGTATTATGAAGGGCTCCCTTGCAATAGCTCCAGATCTCCTTTTCCTTAACCAACTACCTTCAGACATTGAGGATCTGACAAGAAAAGTGTGAAAGATTTTCAAAGCAAGCAGAGTGACTCAAAAAAGGAGCAATTGTGGCAGTAATTGTGCTCACACTGGAGCACTGGGGGGAAAGAAGGGCCATCTAACGAAACCAGTGGTTCCAAAGTGCAATATCACATATCACCTTCATCTGAAGAATGGTGCTCTCTTTAAACCCTTCCTGCAGGGATAGTTGGACCTGCTTATCACTTTGTCTGATTCACTCGTCTCTGCGTGCAGAGCCACACAGCAACACACGCCTGCTAACCAGCCTCTGGGCTACACCTGCCTTTGCCAGTGCAGTCATTCTAATCCGATGGCTTTGCAAAAGCACAGGTAAGCCATTTTATTAGAAATGTGGGTGCTTTCTTTCTTTTTTTTGCAATAAGATTGGAGAAATGAAGGCTTCTTTAATGGCAACCTTTCTCACCTGCATCCTACCCAGACTATTGTCTGGTTTTGGAAATCCTTGGAGTTATGCCACATAGTGGCTTGTCCATTAACAGAAGCCAGTCCTTTCCAGATGTAATAATGTTTGCCAATCAGCTATATTAAGGCTTCCCGAATTCTTCTGAATCATGACAACCCTTCCCCAGTGATAAGCAAAGTGTGACCATCCTTCCTCCCCCCCCCCAAAAGGAATAATTTCTTCATTAAACTATTAGAAAAATAGACTCTTGCTCTGTCTACTATCTTTATTCTCTTGGTATACTTGTATTTATGTTTCTCCATACCAAAATCTCATGTGATACTGCAGAAAATGCTTGTAAAATTAACTTCCCTAGGCTTTAAGCCCATCTTTTCCCCAGGATTTCCCAATATAGAACATAGAATAATAAAGTTGGAAGGGACCTCAGATATCTTCTAGTCCAACTCCCTGCTTGAGCAGGGGCCCTAATACTATTTCAGACAAATGGTTGTCCAGTACAAATATGAATATGATATGAAGTGACCGTGTTCTGCATCAGCCAGACAGGCTAGCTTTGTTCTGCCTAAGTTACAGACAGCCTTATTTTAAAAAAAGAAAGAAAGGGTCTCCCACTTTATGTATCCCATCCTCCTGGTATTTGTTGGAACAAATACAGCATGGTAATTGGAGAAACTGTGGCTCAGCAGAATCTAAAGAGGCATCAAATCCCCCGATCTAGTAGTTGTTCCTTTTTTTTTAATCCCTCTACCATATGGCTTCTATTTGTTCATTAGAAAAATGTATCAATGTTAAATGCCTACCTCTTTTAATTGTCCTATCAAGTTAATTATTATTTTCTGTAGAGTTCATCCACCCCCCAAGCTCTTGTAATACAACAATGAGCAGCTCTTGCCTCTGGCAGATTTTCACATTGGTAGTGCAGTTGTGAGCTTCTGAGTTGATGTTTCCCATTTTTTTAAATTTTCAGCATAGAAATAGTGTCAAATAAAAATGGCGTTTTCCCACTTATTCACAGGCAGCAGTCTTGAGCATGATAGAAAAGTCTAAAAAGCAAATATCCAGAGATCATGCTGACACTTCCAATTCCCCAACAGCTTTTCAGGATAGCAAAATAGCTATACCAATTCGAAATATCTGTTGCAGCAAAATTGTGACCAATAGCCAGTTTTATAGGGACTAAAACAAGATTGCAAGAAAGGTAGAAAATGGAGTTCTTCTCTCTTTATTGTGATCAACTGTCTCCAATGAAAAGTACATGTGGGACTGTTCAATTGTAATTGTATTCTTTTCATAGTAATTTTATTAAACAATTAGAAAGGTAAAACTAATACAAGCTAAGAAAAAGAAAAGAAAAAATAGAAAAGGCAGAAAAGATAGAAATTAAAGTAGAAAAAAGAATATAATACAGAAGAAGAAAAGAAATATATACAGAAATGATTTCCCCTTTTATCAAATAATTTTAGTAAATATTATATTTACTTAATATTAAATAATTATTTATTTAATAATTTTAGTAAACTTATCACCTTCTCTTTAACTACAACTTTATCTACTTTTCCCATATGCCATCACTTTATCTATTAACAATTCCTGAAAATCTCCTCATTTAGTTTTAGTTGGCAAAAGGTGAGTTTTGATCCAGGCGAAAATAGATGTTATCTAGAGTAATCCATTATGACAATATATCTATTTTCACCTGGATCAAATACATCAACTTTGTATTTCTTCCTTTTACTTTTAACAATCTTGATCTTTAACCCTTCAAATAATGTCCTATAGCTTGATTTCTTTTCATTTTTTTAAAATCCTTTCTCAGGAATTTGTTCAAAATTTTAACAAGTCTCTTTTGTAAATCCAACAAAGGAAAATATCCAGATTTCTCTTTTTTTTTGTTATTTGTATTCCCTTTCTAATTATTAAGACATCTACCAGTTTCATTTGTATTTTCAATCTAGCACTTTTTCCGTATTATTTTTTTTATAGCCTGTCATTTTTAAATCCACTTTCAAATCAGTTATAGTCTTATTAAGTAAAACATGCCCCTCTTTCACAGTAACTTGTAAACACTGTTTGTAAGTTAGTCACTCAAAATTAAGTTCTAGGTCCATTGTTCACAAATCCCTTTGTGATATTTGTAGTATTAAATATCAATACATTTGATATCAATGCATTGATACATCAAATGATAAAGTATTTTGCTCTATTCTGTATTTAAAAGGCAAATGTAAGTATTCTTTTTCTTTAATTATAATTTTTAGTTCCTTCTGGTTCCTTCTATGCCTAACCTTCAAAGTCCCATCTTACTTTTTTTTTTAAATTCAAAACAGCATTTTCCCAAGGGAAGGATTTTTACAATTAATTTCAAAATCTTATTTCAAATTCAGCAGAACCATTAGTATATTTGTACCTTTACAAAATCAATATTCTAACTTGCACTAAACCTCCGAGCCTCCCCATCCCTGAGGCACTTATGCTCAGATACCTGTACTCAGGCACCTATGCTCAGATGACTGCATTAGGGAGAGCAGGGGTGAATAGAATAGAA
>JANHFJ010005994.1:60072-71676 GCA_032468195.1 Cerberus rynchops
AGGAGTGACTGGCCCAAGGTCACCCAGCTGGTTTTGCGTCTAAGGTAGGATTAGAATTCTAGTTTCTAGCCAGATGCCCGAATCGCTAAATCAAACTTGGTCTCAGGAGGTACTAGCTGCTTAAATTATATAACAGGCAATCAGTTGGCAAAGGTTTCACATGCTTAAAAAGTTGCTGGAAATAACGAAGAGTCATTCTGAAAACCAACCCCATGGAGAGAAGCCAAAGAAATGTATACTCGTAAGTGGGGGTCAAAGAGGGAAAATGACAAAATGGGGACCATAATGCAAGTAGCATGATTTACATATTTGCATCAGCTATTCAGAAGGCAAATATGTGAGGACAGGTCTTACATAATGACATCACCATGTGTTACCATTTTTGCACCATTATAGCTTTCTATGAACATCCCTGCTTCAGGCGATAGATTCACATTCAGTGTTAGCGTAAAAGCTGTTCTGGCAGAGGACAAGCATGCTAGGAAGGTGTACAATTTGTTTGGGAGTTTCAAATAAAAATAGACAAACTACCTTCAGGAATGCTGTAAAAAGAAGATACCTTGCAACCATTTTATGAAACCATTACTATAAAAACGAAGTGACTTTCTTTTTCACTTCACTGCATTAAACTGAACTTCTTAGCAAATAACTTGCACATAGACTGTGACTATGCTATACTATATTATAACTATAACTATGACTAACTATACTATTACTGTAATATACTATTACTATACTATACTAGTAGTCCTCGACTTACAACAGTTCATTTAGTGACCAGTCAAAGTTACGATGGCACTGAAAAAGTGACTCATGACCATTTTTCACACTTATGACCACTGCAGCATCCCCATGGTCACATGATCAAAATTCAGAGGCTTGGCAACTGATTCATATTTATGACTGTTGCTGTGTCCTAGGGTCACATGATCACCTTTTGTGAGCTTCTGACCAGCAAGATCAATGGAAATCCAGATTCACTTAACAGCTGGGTTACTAATTTAACAACTGCAGTTACTCACTTAACAAATGTGGCAAGAAAAGTCAAAAAATGGGGCAAAATTCAATTAACAAATGTTTCACTTAGCAACAGAAATTTTGGGCTCAGTTCTCGTAACCCATGGACTACCTGTATTATACTATGTTATGCTATGCTATGCTATGCTATGCTATGGCCACTACTGTTGCCACAACCACTGCCACAATACTAACTTTAATGACTCCATGCCAAATACACCTCATAAGAATAAATGCTTGTACTTGATATTGGATAATAGATGTCTTAAGAAAAGTGATCTTGCTTACAAATAAAGGATGTGGAATTGCATAGGAGGCAAACTGTGTATATTTTGAGTCCAGTATTCATCACATTAGTTACCATAAATATAATCAATAATATGTACTGCTGAATAGTGTCTGAACTGACCATCATTTTAGTGCACTTTATCCTTATCTGACCACTCCAGACCAACATATCTCAATCTTAGCAACTTTAAGATATTTGGATCTAACTCTCAGATTTCCCCAGACAGCATGTGAAGTGCATACATCTTAAAGTTGCCAAGTGTGAAAATCGTTGTGTGTTGATTTCTTGTTTTATTTGTATGCTATTCAAAGTCATTTCTGAGAGGGAAGCTACATAAATAAACTAAACAAATAAGAGGTCATCATTTAAGTTTGTGGTCATGATTTAAGACGGCCAATGATTTAAGTTTAAAAAGTCATTATTCTCACTGTTATAAGAAAAAAAACAAGGGTTGGAGGATTCCTAGTACGTTATTAGCAATACTATGAAAATTCATACTGCATACAATTAACATATCTAATACATATTATTGAAAGAAAGATGCAAAACCTCTGTTAATCAAACAAATGCTCTATAAGCACACACAAACTACTTGAAGAAAAGAAATGAAAATACAATATAATCAGTCTTCCTTCGCAACAGATACACGTCCACTTTTTCAGGTATGTTATCACTGTGTTTTTTCCATCATCTGTGAAACTGGTTAACCTGGAATTTTTCTCTATGCCAGTGAACTTACTCATACATCAAATACCAAGGAAGCTTTATTTAATACTGGAATAAAAAAATATATGTGGTCTCTTTTTGTATCATTCATCTTCCTTTAGCAGGCCTTATCTGCTTGTTCCCAAAATAAGGTTTGGTTAAAATTTGACACTTTCCTTTTCTGCAATCTCACCTACAGTGTTCCAAAAGCAGATGCCATCTGTGCAATGGAAAGTCTCCTTTTCGGTAATCCTTTCAGCATATGTATCAATTTCCCCAGAGAATCTCCATTAACAGCACAATTTAATATTTTTTTCAGATGGGAAGAGGCACAGAGCTCTTCTAGTGACTGAAATCTTATCTCCAGCTTTACTTTCTTAATAAAGTTGAGTTACTGTAATATTTACATGACTAAATATATTAAAGGCCTTTTTGTTGCTAATAAAGCTTTTCCTTGCCCCTTTCCTACAATATAATATCTTAAGAAAATTAATACATCCCTTGAGTATTCCTTTCAGAGATATTTCTGCAACAGATCACCAATGCACAACAAATGAAGAACTTTGCCTTTAATAAAATATTTTCTATTAGTTTGTATAACAAAGATGGTCCAGAAGTTTTCAACACTTTCTTAATAAAAAATTGCTGAATTATTACAGAGTTCTCATCAGACATCTCATCAAGCTAAGCCAGAAGAGATTGCAGAAAGATGAAAGTTCCAAGGGTCAATAAAATTACCCAAGTCAAATGACTACTGAACAAAATTGTATTGACCTGTGCAAGTTTCTATCCACAAGCAATTTTCCAGGAAGCTTAGTGACATATCCCCATGAATTATCAGGCCTCGAGTTGGGCATGGGTTCTAAATTCCTACGTTTTTCTCCATTATTGGGGGTTCTCTAACATGAGTAATCAAAAACATTTATTTAAAATATGCAATCTGATACATAGCTGCATTCTGTAAGGATTTGTCTGATTTATATTGTTATGGTACATTTCATTGTTTTAGCTGCACAATTAAAGTGATTAAATATGCTCTATGGTTCTCTATGCATCATGAATTGAAAACTGCATGTTTTCAGCATGCATGTTTGATTTAATGGCGAAAGCACACCAGGAATAAAGTCTAATTTCCCCCCTAAATTATACATTAATAAGAGTAAGCTAAACAGTACCTAGTGTTCTTACGATCTGTGAATAATGTTTCATTATCTCTACCTTCTTTAAAATTAGAATTTAATAATTTCAGATTAGTTGCCAAAAGGGAGTTATTTTTATATACTAAATAAAAAAATACCTGCAAATAAAATTATAGCAAAAAAATAAAGGAAAACTCTTATAAATTAACAAAACAGTAGTTAAACCAGGTATATAAAATTAGTTTGAGTAATTTGAATACCTGGAAATACAGTTCAGCTGTATTGCGAAAAGGTAATAAATGGGTGTTAGAGAAGTCTTCTTAAGGAAGTAATTCCCAAGAGGATATTGCTGCAGAAAATGTTCTCTATTTTATTGCCACCTCTTGCCCTAAAAAAACAGGCCACCTGAAAGAACATCAATAATTACCTACAAGTATTGAGAGAAACCACCACTTCAACTGATCTGATCCCTTTATGATACTGCTAACTTTAATATATTTGTCATCCTATAGAAAGTGCAAAAATGTTTAACAGCTCAATCATACCTGAATTTAATCTGAAAGAAACTCAAAATCAGTAGGACCTGTTTCACATACATCAAAAGGTAAGGTAAAGGACTTCCTGTAGATTTTACTCTGCTAGTCATTGCTGACTATAGAGGGTGGTGCTCATCTCCATTTCAAGGCCATTGAGCCAGCGCTATCTGAAGACATTTCCTCAGTCATGTGGCCAGCATGATGTCATGGAGCATTGTTACCTTCCCACCAAAGTGGTACCTATTTATCTACTTGCATTTGCATGCTTTCAAACTGCTGGGTTGACAGGAGCTGTGGCAAGGATGGAAGCTCACCCTGTTGTGTGGCTTGGGTCTTGAACTTGGGCTGCCAGCTTTCTAGCTGACAAACCCAGCATCTTAGCCATTGAGTCACTGTGCTGCTGATCAAATATATAGCTTTGATCAAAATACAAAATGGTTTCAATCCAATTTCTACAGCCTTAGTACTTCATAGTCTATCCCTACCATTACATTAACAATACACAAAATCTTTCTGAAAACATTTTTTCAGCATCATTCAACATGACTAAATCTGGCATAAAAGTGGATGATTACTGATTTATGCCGTAATTGCTTTACATCATTAGTGCTTTGGCTATAAATGTTGAAAATTTGAGTTGTGAACTGTACTCTTGTTATTTTACACTTAGAAAATCATTGCTCTTCAACCATGGTTTCTTTGGCAAAGTTAGTCTCCCCCTAAGTTTTGAGTTCAGGGCTAATTGGAAAGACTGCATCACCATGTAATATTGCTACATTTAAAGGGAGAATAATGTTCTTTTAAACATTTGAAAATTCTAAAAGTTAATTGAATACATACATTGGTTCAAGAAGAAAAGTTCTTATCTAGCCTTGACCACTATCATTATACATTCACCGAAATTCACCAAGGCTACTCCCTTGACCACAATTTATTGATATAGTGACACATATTAAACAAGGTAGAAAAGGCGTGCAGAACATGGCTTCTAGAATTCTTTCCAACCTCTTTACTCACAGTGGCCACAAGAGGCATCTCCATTTTGTTCTGTGTAACACAGTGTTCTCTAAGTCTGTGTGCGCGCGCAAGCATTTTCTCCCCAGAGACTAATTAAGGACAGTTAAGCAAATGTGTTGCCTATACACAGCCATTTTTCCAGGAATATGTCTGCTATCCTATCCCATCATTTAATGTTTTGTGCTCTGGTCTGGAGTATCTGACAGAACTCTGTGCTAAGCATTTGTTTTGGCAAAAGATATTTCAACAGAAAAACTGGCTTTTCATGTCCTCTATCATATCCTATCATTAACATGATTCAGTCATAAATTCCATTTGCTACTGGTTTCCCTGCATGTAACAACTCCCTTTCCTGCCTTCCCTCCCCAGCAATTTTTGAGGGGTTCCCTGGAGCACTCACGATATCTTTCCTTAGCTATCTGTGACAACAATATGGCAATTATTTTGATTTTTTTCTTTCACACTACAATATACAGTCTTTCATATCCCCAAAAGCTCAAAATGCCCATTCACAAGACAATAAATTCAGGAAACACAGGAAGATAAAAAGCATTGCAAACAAACTTTTTTTCTCCCAAGTTACAGAAGGCACAAAAGGAAGACGGAGAAAGTGATTTTAGCAAGAAATAATATAGAAAGAAAATAGCGACATCGTTAAATGATAATGTAGGGATTTTTTTCCCCATCATTGCCAAATTCTAGTTGGGTAAGTCAATCTACCAGAAACATTCATTCACACAGTCTTGTATGCTACAGTTGAAATTAATTTATGATTGCTGGTAAAAAAGAAAAAGGAAAAAAAACCTCTCAAATATAGGCAGATTGAAACATTAAAAATTGTATGTAAATTCCCACATTGTATAAAGGGTATATGAAAATGCACAGTTAATTGCCACATGAGTGTCTGATATTACTTTACAAAAGTTCTGCAATAAAATAATAGCTGACACAGAAACAATGAACTGTTACTGCTTTCGGTATAAACTGGCTTTAGATCAGTTGTTGGTGACAATTATGTATATCCATATCAATCCTACATAGCACATATCCATTAATTTAAAACTGTGTTTATTTAATTTGTTCAGTATGTCATATCCAATTTTATTTAAGTTTATATTTGGATACAAAATGTGTTGCTTTCTCATTGACAATGCCTAGGAATAAGTAGCCATGTCATCTTTTACTGTAGTTCGTCTGGATGGTACTTAATCTGCAAAATAAAGCAGCATATTACAATCCAAAAACTTGAGATTCCTTTCACTGCATTTGGTGTTATTAAGCTGATCAAAATTTAACCAAAAGCTAGTGAATGTATATTTTTAATCTGGACCATGTCACAAAGGACACTCATAATATACTTTGGAGATCTTAGATCAGTATTTCCAGATAGTGTTTCTTAACATCAATCCATTTTTGAATAAGCATAAAAGTATTTTTGTTGTATAGTTTTATAAGAAAGCATCAAGATACACCCAAAGTGACAAAATAAATACCCATCGATAATGCTAAGTATTCAGCAAACATGTGCATTACAGGTATGTATAATCCCCAAAGATGTTTCATACACAAAATAGCCTGTGTTCATATGATCTCATTTACCCTGTCCACTTGTGGATATCCTCCAGTAATGCTAATTTCTACATTATTGATTACATTTAGCATAAGCTCCCTGTTTAGATTAGTTTGTGAAGCCTATGCCTTCAAATAAATGTGCACGATCACATTTATATGAAAGCACAGATTGACTCTCAACATTTGCACTGGATAATTATATCAACCAATTGTCTGATTCAGAAATTCTGGGTCATTGATTGGGATCCTAGGAATCCCTGGTTACCAAGGTTTACAGCCATGCTAATCAACCAAATGAAGCTATGGAACAAGTTCACTTGACTGGAAATGTAATCAAAAACAACAATTACATCTATTACATACAAATTATTCTAATAAGATTCAGGAAGCAAATGGTTTGCTATGTAAAGATAATTGAGGGGGAATCAGCTGTTTTGTGAAATAACAGAAGCATAGTAATAACTATTTCAATGAATAAAAATTACTATCTATGACAGGGAGCAATCAAAATCAAGAAGGCATTCAGACTGCATCCCAGTCATATGGGAGCTGTTTAGGTGTGACAAACTCTAATGTATCATGCAGGAACATTTCAGTGAGATGTCAACCATGGAATGGGCAATGTTCATCTGATCTCTCCCACAAAATCAGCAGCTTCCCCCAGAGCAGCAGGCAAACAATCAATAGTATTCCACACAGCATTCTGATCCACACAGCTGGGTCATTTAAAGGTACTTTCAGCATCACTGGAGATAATCAGGAACACACAACCATATAATACTAAGGTATCTCATGAATATGACAGCTGCACTGAAATATGGGACTTTTAAGAAAATAGCTATTCTCTTATGTCCAAGTCCAAGTGTGTATTCTGCAAAATCTCACAGGAAAAGCATATTTTTAAATACTTGCCATGATTTTTAAGGGGAAAAAATGCTGTTGCAGGAAAAACTTCCTTTCAGACAAGCTAGTTTCCTTCATGTTGGATTATTATTGTTTTTTTTAACAAGGGGAAATGTTGAAGATAGGCTGTTTAGCGCCCAAAGCCCAGGAGAAAGAATATACTTTTCTATGTTAACTGAATGTGTATTCTGCTAAGCCACTATTAGATATCATCTACAGAAACATTTCATACAGTAAAATGCTCTTTTTTGACTGTTTAGGATGGAAATAGAGAACTTAGCAAGTTGAGAAACAGGGACTCTTTTGAAAGTGAAAGGAGCTCTGGTTTTGGGGGGAAAATGGGAACATCTCACACGAAGGAGAAGGGGAGACTTGCAACAGAGTTTTTAAAGATGCAGGTCAAAAGTTTTCAGTTTCCCCTTCTGGGAAGCCATAGCATGGGCAAAGAAAAAAAAGTAAGATCTTCCTTTATTAAGATGCCATCTTTAACAGGATTCTCACACACTCCCAAAACAACAAAAATTAATGCTTTAAATATTGTATTAAACATGGCCCACTTTCACTGTTGGGCATATTACATTCATTTCAGTGCTAACCATGCTAGGAAAAATCTGACTTTAATTCTTTTCAAAGCACGTGTGAAGGAGAACGAAGTGGTTTATCGTTTGTTTTTCCCTATTGTCTGAATAAAATCCCACAGCATTGTGCTTTGGTTCCAATAATCGCCTTTTCAAAAGAATCATTATAGAAAATGTCTACTTCCAGAAGATTTTCCACAATCTGAAAAGGGACTTTATATTTTGAGGGTTCTGTATCTTCTAACCACTAAAAAAATTATCTTAATTGCTTCATTGATTTTTTTAAATAATGTAATTATTTAAAATTACTTTTAAAATGATCTGAAATGATTTATCTTGGCTGGTATAAAGAGTCGATATGAGATCTCTTCCAGGTCAGGAGTCTGAACACTTTGCCCTTTTCCTGGAAACTGGATTGAAAGCAGTAAGAGGCCTTTGCTTTTTCAGAAGAGGGTGTGAGGAGAATAATCAGATTGATTAATTAGGTAGTCAACTAACATCAGGCCTGCCACAATTAAGAAATTTAAGAAAATTAAATGAAGATGATGAAATAATGAGTGTTTTTAATGATAGGATAATTCTTGAAAGTGCAGAGGCAATGTTGTTTTATGATACATTTTCTTTAATGTTTTAAACACATGGGGTGCAGTTAAATACAACAACTAAACACTGAATTCTTTTCAAGATGGTATGAAAAAGTATATTGCAATGCCCTTTTGGAGAGTGATAAAAAGTAGAAATTTCAGAACCAGCTATTTAACAGGAGATGTAGATTTAGTTATTTTTGTTGTCCAGATGCCCTAAAGTGTGAGGAAAATACAAAAAAAATGACATACCATCTGGTCAACAGGTGTTTGTTTGTTTGTTTTTTTGCAGTGTTTCCCTCTTAGCTGTCTTGAAGGAAATAAGTAGAAGGCAATTAGAGCTGTTAGAAATTGCTTACATTTATCAATTTATTTAATATAGGTTTCTCCTACATAATGGCAACATGAGCCTCTGGCTAGATGCATGTATTACACAAAACCATTATATGGTTAGTTAGTTGAGGGTAACGGTTATGTGGTTCATAGGACAAGAGTTTATGGTTTTTCATTTCATTCATTGTGTTAACATGGTCAAGTGTGATTTATTCAACAAATTTTGTTTAGATTTGCAAAGACCAGGCCACTGAAACTCACTTCTTAAACTGCTCAGAACCTTAGCAACTTTAAGAAGCAACTGGCTGGGGAATTCTCACAGTTGAAGATCTCTACCAAAAGATTTATGAATCCTTGTCTAAGAGATTTCAGAAATGTTGTTTCAAGATTATCTGCTCAGTTGGCAGCAGGATCATAATTTGACTCCAATGCTAGGACAACTACAAGGGTTATTCTTATAAAGGGAATATTTTGATGAAATCATAGCTTAAATAAAACAAGGCTTTTGGTCTTAAGGTAGCTACCTCAGTGCTAACTTGTGATGTTGTCTCTTAAATGAAGTAGCAAAGGAACACAAACAGCTGTTCATGGGCTTTATTTGTATATTATTATGAGCCACAAAAGTTCATTTTAAATAAATTTTATCACCATCTATGTTATATTATAACCTAAACTATTGTTGTGAATATGTAAACTTCTACAAAAAAGGAAGTTTCTAAGGCATTAAAATCTGTTTCTTCACATACGGAAGAAGCTTTGAAAAAACTTTCTTCTTCCTTGTCGTCCTCCTCTTCTATCCACCAAGCATGGACAAAATACCTGAGTAAATAGAGCTTGATATGAACAGCTTCAATTGTTCCCAAAGCATATCATCTTTATTTGAAAAATACTATAATGGCTTTTTCCTACTCAGCTGCAATATTAAAATCTGTTCTCTTGCTTGTCATTCTAAGTCACTTTATTTCCAGATTCCCCACATCAAACAATTGAGGGCAAAAAGAAGAAGAAGAAGAAGAAGAAGAAGGTGATGGCAAAGAATGAGGTGGCTGGATGGAATCACTGAAACAGTTGGTTGTGAGCTTAAATGGATTCCAGGGGATGGTAAAAGATAGGAAGGCCTGGAAGAACATTGTCCATGGGGTCACGATGGGTCAGACACGACTTCACAACTAACAACAACAACCCCACATGAGGAAAAAAATAGGAGAAAGGATAGTTGAATGCTACCTTTTGCTCCTGAAGGAAAGACAGGGTTTTAATCTAACAGAGTTTTAGAGACAAACAAGAAAAGATTTATAACATGAATCTCAAGTGTCTTTCTTATCCATGAGAAAAAGAATGATGGTTATTTGATAGCTTGAGAAATACAGCAACTCATCACCAATATCCATTAGTGAGTAAAAAGTATACAATAGTATATGTACTATACACAAACATACTCACTTCCATACTTTCTTAGTTGACAGAAAAAAATAGCATTTTAGTATGGCATTATATATTAGAGTTAAAATAGCTAACACTGTTACTTATAATTATCAATTAACTGCTCCTACTGATCAAAGGTCCCCCAAAGCAGATGCTGCAGATAATCCAATAAAATAGGAAACAATACTTACCAACAAGAAATGAATGAACTAGTGAACTATCCAAAATATAATTTTAGCTAGTATCTCAGTTGATAAGAGTCTCATGCAGGCCACTACTGAAGCAGAACTTCATTCCAACTGGAGAAGTCCATTTGACACATAAGAGGGTACTTGAAGCACAGGTCTCAAGAATTTGAAACACCTTGTTTCTAAAGCTGTTGCATTTTTACAGCCACAGAGTCACATAAAAAGCTCAGTGCCTTAGTTCAAATGACAGGTACATTTCTTGCCATATGTCAAACTACATTTAAAACATTGATTCTTGTGCATCTTTTCCACTCTTGTCTAACATAATTCAATGTTTGGAAGTGGAATTTCATTATAATTAAGTAAGCCTCTATTAATAGATTGACCTATCAATCAAAAAATGAATATATTACAATAGATAATAGATATTAAAAAAACGGTTAGATAACATGAAATTTTGGATGCCCAATGAAGATTAAAAACTAATAAGGAACTTCTTATTAATCTAGATATATTAGAGATTGTGAGGAATTCAGGATCGAGACAGGATAAACCAATTAGATACCATAAATTATTGTTAGATACAGAGGAACACTTGATCTCAAAAATATATAATTATTTATTGCAATACAATCTAGCAGAGGACATTGTGAGGGAACCAATGATAGCGTGGGCCAGAAATATCGGACACAGCATAGAATTGGAAGATTGGGAAAAGACATGGAGGATGAACCAAAAAATAACAAAATTGGTAGTATTTAAAGAAAACCAATATAAATGTGCTAGCAATGGTATCTTGCCCCATCAAGACTTGCAGAAATGTAGCCTAACTTAACCCCAAATTGTTGGAAATGCCAGAAAGTGCACGATACCTTCTTCCATATGTGGTGGTTATGCCCCCAAATTAAAAATTATTGGAATAAGATAAGGCGTTGGATACAAGATATTATAACTGATCAAATAGAAATGGAGCCTGAAATATTTCTTTTGGGGATTATTAAGAAAGATTGTAAGAAAGAAGATAGGTATTTAATGCTTCACATAATTACTGCAGCAAGAATCGCTCTGGCACAGTGTTGGCAAGGAGATCAGTTACCAACAGATGGTTTAATATTTCAGTAAATTATGGACTGTGCAGAAATGGACAGACTAAATCTGGAATTAAAAGAGAAGAAAGTCTCAGAATACTATAAGGTGTGGGGAAAATGGTATGAATGGATACATAAAAGAAGTTGTAAATGAGTAGGAAAGTATATTGTTGGATATAATGAATGTATATATATAATGAATGTATATATTATATGATATAAATTTGGTT
>JANHFJ010005994.1:109965-124491 GCA_032468195.1 Cerberus rynchops
ACTATCAGCTCCTTTGTCTTGCTGACATTAAGAAGGAGGTTGTTTTTCTGACACCAGTTCTCCAGGTTTCTGATCTCGTCTAGGTAGGCCATCTCATTGTTATTGGAGAACAGGCCTACCACAACGGTGTCATCAGCAAACTTGATGATGGTGGTGGAATCTGTAGTGGCCATGCAGTCCCAAAACTCTGGGAAACTGTTAAGAAACCTTTGAATAATTTGTTTCCCCATATCTCCCAGAGATCTGAATGCCCCCCACTCTGCTATTGTTTAGAAGAGCCATGAAGACCTGGGTCTTCACTCAGGCCTTTGACAAAAGAGTGTGAGACCCCTCTCTTCATTCCATCTGGTCTATCGCACTTGCCATCTTTTATTTTCATATCCTTCTTTTTTATTTATTTTATTGTAGTCTCTTTTTTTGATTGGTATGACCATCCAAGGTTGTTGAGCAATGGATGGTGTACAAGTGTAATAAATTTGAATATTAGTTTTGCATACATTTTGCTTGCAGTATTAATTAAATACAAACACAGTTAATTTGTCCATACATATTGCAAACCGCTCTCATTTTTCATTATTGTCCTCGAACAATCTCACCAAGTCTCTATAATTAGTTCAGCAGACTGCATAACCCTGACTGTGCCCCAAGCACCATTCTTCACCAGTGCGTGCTCCCACTGGAACAGAATACTTTTAATGGAGCAGTAGAATGTACATCAAAAGATACACTGATTTTTTAAGATAGCTTGTGAGTTTCTGCTTGCAGTGATAGTTCTGAGGCGATCAACATCTGCATGGAGAAGCAAATCATGTCTGTTTTTGTTGTTTGGTTTAATGCTACCAAGGTCAATTAGTAGTAGCCTTGGGTGTACTGTATATAAAACATGTGATATAATCTGTAACAGAAAAATATATTCTACTTTATTAGGATGAGATTGAAAGAATCATCTGACATTTATAACAAGGTTTTCTAGATTTTATTACATGACTGTATATTATATTGTAATCATTCCAATTTCACCTACAGTTTTGTACATTTAATTATATTGCTTACTAAGTATGTATTACAATTAAAAATATTTACTAAGTTTTCAACATTTTCTTGTTTTTTTCCAACATAACACTCAAAACCTGAGCACAAGCTTGAGTCCTGCAGATTCACTTCATTTGTTTGCTGTTTGGTATGCCTTGCCAAATACTATTTTATGTTAATTATTAAATGTTAACAAATGATATTTATCATATATTAGTAAAATAGTATATCAGTGATTTTTATATTAATATTTAGTGTACCCTGATTTTTTGGAGCATCCTTTGAACTTTCACAAACTCAAATTAAAAGACTGTGCAGTCCCAAGCTGATGGGAAAATCGGAAAGAGATTCAGGGTAGTCACACTAGAATCGCTCAGGAGATATTTAGTTGGCTGGAAGGTTATATCTTTAGTTTGGCAAGATACTGTCCATTAGGTGTAAGCAAATAAAGGATTAGAGTCAACTGGATTTCACTGTGTCATCTTTTGGCTTAAGCCTTACAGATACAGTGATATATCATTGAATGATAGATAACAAGAATTGTCAAAAATGATAGGCCACAACCTGCCCGTTGTCAATTACTGTTGAGATTACCATCAAATTTATTATCAAAGTTATTCTCAAATGCCAATTATTATCAAGTCAATGATTAAGAAATGTTTATGTTAAAATTCACTAGGTATTTAAATTAAAATATCCAATAATTGTAGAATATTCAAATATCAACATTTGTAAAGGAGAATTTTGAGAAACTGATATATCAAATACATTCCAACAATAATGAAATATATTAGTATTAAGACATGTTACTATATTTGAGAGACATCAATATACTCCT
Source organism: Cerberus rynchops (assembly GCA_032468195.1). Classification (NCBI taxonomy): domain Eukaryota; kingdom Metazoa; phylum Chordata; class Lepidosauria; order Squamata; family Homalopsidae; genus Cerberus; species Cerberus rynchops. The sequence goes on from JANHFJ010005994.1 coordinate 111,836, forward strand.
GTAGTTATGGGATAATGAGAAAGCTCCCCATCCCTCATTTAGTGACATAGGCAGACTAATTCAGGGAGGAGCATTTCTTCAGACTCCCAGATCACAAAGGTTTTAGCTCTTTCAGCCATCAAACAAAAACCCAAGAGACCAGAATCTTTTTTTTTTTTTCAATTTAATTTTTCTAGTAAAGATGGCTGTTTATATTTATTTTAAATTCCTTATTCTCTTGTGTTTTGATTTCCCTGTGAACATTTTCTCAGACTGTAGCAGGGTAGAAATTCAAAAAATAAACTCACAAAATTTTATGTTGCATAAAGGAAAAATTTGTTCATCACAGAGAAACAAACTTGTATATTCTCAATTTACATTTAAGTTATTTAACCATGATACAGATTTCTAAAACACTATTATAGAAATAAAAAAACTCATCCAAAAATTGTATGTTATACATTTTTCTATGGTTTTTTTTTTACAATACACATTTTTCAGGAAATCAGATTTAGTAGGTAAACTGCTCCCTCATCGAAAAACAGGTTTATGCTACAGTTCAAGATCAGACAATTTTCAGTTTTTAAAATTTGTGTGGTTTAGTATATTTTTTATTATATTTATTGTCCCCAAATTCTGATATGTATGAAAAGAATACAGAAAGAATAATTTTTAAAGTAAACACACATATGAATATCAAAAGCAAATTAATCTTTGAGGAATTTGTATTAAACCAGATTTACTCTATAATACGTTATTTGAATTAAAACTGAGTGGAATTAGATGTACAGTATGCATGCAATACTGTATATCCTGCCTTAAGATGCTGAATGAAATGCAATAAATAAATAAAAAGGAGTAGAATGCAAGAAAATATTAACTATACTAAGAAGACTATAACATATTTCAACCCATTCTTTTTTCTTTTGTGAGCCATTTACAGAATATAAAGTTTTAAACAGGCCTGAAAAATAACAAATTGAAAAACACCCAAGTACAGAGTTAGACAAGAGTACCTTCTACTACATTGTAAGCAACTTCATCGTCTTTTTTTTCATAAATGTGTTAAGGTAAGCTGCAGCAATGGTGATGATATGAAATAATACATGAAAGGAAAAACAAGAACCAAGTTGATCATTGTGAACCAAGTAGTTTTCAAACATAAACTGAAAATTTGAATGGGTATCTTAATCATTAAGGGTACTGTATATGCTGTGATCAACAATGCATGTGATCTGTGAATTTTTTTTTACACTGATTTATACTTAATCAGGCTTTGAGTAGATACAATATGTTTTAAGTTAAATATGAATGAACATGGAGCTGAATTCAATAAAGCTGTTTTAAGTGACTAAGGATGGATCCAACATTACATGAGCATGAGTTTACCTATTTGATGGACTTTCCATTAAGTGCTTTCCGAATTTGTTCCAAAGGTTTGGAGCTCCTTTCGATTCAACTCTAAGACTGGACCCAACCTAATGACTTTTCAGAACCCAAAGGTACGACAGTCATGCTAGCTACCTAATGAACTTTCAGGGATCTCTCTTTCTCTTTCCCCCCTCACTTCTGCCCTTCCTCTCTTTTCATATTTGCTTGATCTCATCTCTTCCACAACACTTTAATGTGCAGGTGAAGGAGGCAATTACTCCAAACCTATTCTCTGAAAGATCTTCACATTCTAATTTCAAATGTGGATCATTTTTTTCTTCCATGCAATAAACTGCACAAGTTAAAACCTAAATAAAACAGTCATGCTTTTATCTAAATAACTCTTACAATAATTGGAGCTGTGGAGGAGGAATCAGGAAAGTCCTTTCCTATTAGCTATTGAAAAGTGAAGGTGATTCATTTCTGCATTATGTACTAAGCAAAGCTAAAATATGAGCATTCATTTTTGGAGTTTTAATCTTGCTCTCCTCCTCAAAGGCACTGTAATAAATCATGCACAATGGTTTATTACAATTGAAGTTTAAGAAAGTGCAAAGAAAATGAAGGTGTTAGAAATGGGTTACTATTTTTGAAAACACTGTATCTTTGAAGATAAAATTTCATTTCCTGTAATGGTATCATGTATGCCACAATATATTTATTAGAGCAGACCTGTTTAAAAGATGTCTCTTTCTACAGTATCTGCATTTGTGTGATTCCATTGCTTTCTAAATGAAAAGGAATTCAGGGGATCAAATTCCTAGGTCAGCAGTTGATGTCTATGCCAATAGAGAACTATGTGATTTTGAACGTTAGCAATGACATTTTTGTTTAGGTATTAAATTTACTTTTATCCAGAAACATTCTATACAACATGGCAAACCTTTAGAAGTCTGTTAGTCTATAATTGTTAAATCCTAGAGATAGTTTGGGATTTGAAGGCTATTTTTGCTGATGGGATTTATTTAGATATTCCATCACCTTAAAGATAAACCCTTAAGGATGACAAACTGAACTAAAAGCCTCATAGTCATAAAAGCAGATGCCTATTAACTTTTATCATATGCCATCAAGCAAACAAATTAGGGATTGTTTTCCCAATTATTTTTCTCTCTCTTTTTTAATAAATAAAATATTGCAAGAATGCCTGAATTAATATTTCTTGTATATATAGCTAGCAAAAAAAAATGTTCTTAAAGATTACAATGGCAAATGTCATATATGAGCATGTAACTATCAGTTCTTAGATATAATAGAAACAGGAAATAACTGGTTTTGGATATTAAATAAGAAAGATTACATGGTACGATGGGTTTCAGACAGTTCTGGATGTTGGTAAATGTTTTACAACTGGCTGTCCAGAAAAACAACAGCATTCAATGTCTCAGTTGCTGCCACTGTATAGTGCCACTAGCTGCTGAACAGCTGATTGGCACACTAGCACTAATGGTTGAGTTTGCTCTCAACTGGCTTACAAAAGTCAAGAAAACATTAAGTCAGTGCTTATGAGCTCCTACAAGCCTGCTCCAGCAGCCCATTGATTCCAGAGCTCTTGGTGTACTCTGTACTTGGTTGATTTTCTACAGTTGCTTCATTACCAGGCTAGATAACATAATCAGTTAATGGTAGGTGAAGTTTTTTTGTTATTTATATAGAGAAGTCTGCCCTATCCATTTTGATGGGGGCATAGTTTCTTCCTTGGTGTTTCCCTGATTAGAATGATGTTCTTCTGGTGTTCTTTCTTCCTTCCTCTAGCTGTTGGTTGATCAGGAGGATGTACTTTTGGCTGTTTGTTTCACGCTTTGAGTTTGAGCTACATCTTTTAAATGGTATATAGATGGAATCTATCTCCATGGGTGTGTTGATGGGTGATTTGCATTAATAATTTGGCCAATGTTACCTCCCATGCATTTAAAATATTACCTAATCTGGTAAAAAAAGATGTGCAGGAAAACAACTTAAGGCAGAGAACACCAAAAACCCTACTGTTCAGTCTTTAGCTACATTTATTATTTTCTGCTGGAAGTTTCTGAAGCACCATGGGAATAACAACTATACAATTTGTATCTATTTACACCGACTAAGTGACTGACTGACTGACTGACTGACTGACTGACTGACCTACTGACTGACTGACTGACTGACTGACTGACTGTCGTCTATCACTGAACACTGGATTTTTGCTCATAAAAATTAAACCTATTACACTCCTGAAGGCAGACCATCTGAAGAAGCATTGGATATGTCACAAAGCAGCTAACAAAGCATCACATATCCCTATAATCCCCCTAAATAAGAGTTTGTATAATATAGACAAACAACACAATGATTTAGGAATATGATACTTTGAAAAATAATAATGACTGGAAACATAAAGATTTCAGCAGGTATTGGTTAGCTCTTTTATGATCAGGTTAATTTTGGAACAGAGGACTACAACAGATGGAAATAAAGAGATGTATTAGATCTCTAACAAAAGTAGACATGACCCGCTGTGTGGCAAAGACTGTTCTTTATTAACCTTTCCGAAAACCAAACAATATCCAGGTGTTCTTTTTTATGTAACCATCATTTAATTTAAATAGACAATATAGAGGAAGTAAAGTAATGCTGGAGAGTCTAGGTATGACACAAATTCACATACAGTAATTATAGTGACATTTTTTCATAATGCAGTATTTTTCATACTTTAATTCATTAATTAGGTATATATGCAATGCCGCTGATGAAGAATGACTTTCAAAGATCTAGAAGCTCATAAGCACCGACAATTTTTTCTTGGATTTTGTAAGCCAGTTGAGAGCAAACTGAAACATTGCCACCTTTGGTCTTGGATGGGGTGGCACTACCCCAAACAGACCCTGTGGATAATCTAGGGGTTCTCCAGGACTCTCGACTCCTGCTCAAAGAGCAGGTGGTGGTCGTGGCCAGTGGTGGAATTCAAATTTTTTTACTACCGGTTCTGTGGGTGTGGCTTGGAGGGCATGGCTTGGGGGGTCATGTGACTGGGTGGGCAGTTTCTGTAAGCAGGGCAATAAAGATTAGGCTAGAAACAACACCAGATTTTTTTTTCTGCCTTCCTTATAGTATTAACCCTGTAAGGTAGAAAAAATCCAAAAGGAGATTTCTTCTAACAACCGGTTCTCCGAACTGCTTAGAAAATTTACTATCGGTTCTAGCGAACCTGATAAAACCTGCTGAATTTCATATCTGGTCATGACTAGGAGGGCTTTTGCGTAACCACAGGTTGTGTGTCAGTTACACCCTTTCCTGGACCAACAGCACCTACTCACAGTCACTCATGCTCTAATCACTTCCCGTTTTAACTATTGCAACATGCTCTACATGGGGCTTCCCTCGAAGAGTATCTGAAAGTTCTAGTTGGTGCAAAATGCAGTGGCCCACATGTGCACATGTATCACCTCTCCTACAGGAGCTGCATTGATTGCCAATTTGCTTCTGGGTGCAATTCAAGGTGCTGGTTGTCTCCTTTAAAGCCCTTCATGACTTGGGAGCAGGTTATCTGAGAGACCATCTCTTGCTGGTCATATCTACCCGACCTATCAGAGTGGAGAAGCAGGAAATTCTGTGGGTCTCATCCCTGAGGGAGATACACCTGGTGGGACCCAGAAGAAGGGCCTTCTCCATGGTGGCTCACTCTCTCTGTAACAATCATTCCCCCAGAGATTAGAATGGCCCCCACTCTAATACTCTTCCAGAAGGCACTGAAGACTTGGTTCTGCCAGCGGGCCTAGGGAACCCAGAGCAGGATGGAGCCCATTAAATGGCTCGTGTGATCTGCCATCACTGTGGTGTGGTGTGGGTGGGAGGTGATTTTGTTACATTGTACTACATTAATTTGTTTCTTTTTGTTAATTTTATTGTTTTAAATGTGGTTTTATATTCTGTAAACTGCCTTGAGTCACCATGGGCGAATAGGCACCAATATATTAAACAAACAAACAAACAAACAAACAAATAAATACTTTTGTCTATATTGTTCAGATTTAAGTAAGGCCAAATTTGTATTGCATATATTTTTTCTGTTTTAACACACCTTGAAATCCATAAATAGAAATAAGAACATTGAACAAATGTCGTTAATCAATTCTAGAAGCACAACTGATATTTTATGAGTATGACAAACTGCCCTTAGTTCAGTAGTAGATATTTTATTAAATAACTCCTTTAATACTTGCACTTATTCCTTTGTAGGATAGGACTTGGATAAAGTGTGTAAAGGGGTCAGAGAGTTCTGGGAATAAGACTGTGACACTCATGGATAGTCACGCCATCTCTCCTCTTTATTAAGACATACAGGTAGAAGTTTTTGACTTATGATCACAACTGAGCCCAGGATTCATGTTGCTAAGCAAGGCAGTTATTAACTGAGCTGTGTCCCATTTTATGACGTTTTTGCCACACTTTTTAAATGAATCACTGCAGTTGTTATTTGAATCTTGCGGTCATTAAGGGACTCTGGCTTCTCACCTTGACTTTGCTTGTTGGAAGCCAGCTGAGAAGGTTATAAAAGGTGATTGCATGACCCCGGGACACTGCAACTATTCTAAACAACAGTTGCACTGTCCCAGGGCCATATGATTGACACTTGCAACCTTTTGAGAAGGCTTCCAACAAGCAAACTTAATGGGGGAAGCCAGATTCATTTAATGACTACATGATTCACTTAACAACCATGGCAAAAATGTCGTAAAACTGGGTCTGACTCAATAACCAACTGGCTTAACAATGGACATTCTGGTCCCAGTTGTGGCAATTGTTTCAAGCATCAGTTCTATCAACCACCCTTCAAAGATTGTCAATAATCACAGCAAAACATCTACCATAATATAAATTTGAAGACATATAATTTTCTCTCTGATTTGAACAGGCTATACATACAGGGGGTTTGGATGTAATTAGGAGTACTTGTTGTAGCTGAAAGACTAATCCAGATCTCCAATACAAAATGGAAAGTTTTAAAGAAAAATGAAACACAAGATAAAAGGAAAAACAGAAAGTTGACATTTCTTTAAACGATAACTATTTTTAGAAGCTAGAAAAGTTTGCCTCTAAAGCACAGCAGCAGTCAGTTAGCAAACAATGCATTCGGTGCTGAAGAAGTACCAGAGTATGAGCTAGAAAGATCAATCAAAGTGGCTAAGAAGTACAGAAATGAACAAAATATTGCTTTGGTTTAAAACAAGAGTATATAGGAATGCAATTACAAGCAGAAAAGGTTATTTGGATTCTCTGAACTTTGGGGACCAAATAATAAGTCTATAAAATAAATGCTGCAGCCTATGAAGCATTCAGTAGGCAAGGTCCTAAGGACTTCTTGGGCATTTAATGGGAATGGAGCAGAGGAGAGATATGAATGTCACATTCTCCAGAAATGCAGAGTCCTATTTTTTATACAATGGGGAAGTAAGGCAACAGATGTTTCCTTTGCCACCATTTCTCTCCAAATAGCTAAAGCATCCAATTTCTTCCATGTTCCACGAGTGTCCATGACTTCATAAAAGGGATATGATTACAAAGATGGTCTGAATGTGAAATCATCTAGGGTTATGCAGCCTCAGAAATTGCACAAGAGATATGAAAGTAGGGATCCAGAAGAAAATTTAAAAAATTAGCATTGAGCTAGTATTTAGCAATGATATACATTAGATGAGATTTCACTCTGGATATCATCAGTTACTTCTCTCTGGCCTATAGTCAGGTTTGTCTTTTTAAAATCTGCAATCCAGGTGCAAATGCAGCAAGACCAATTTTTCAGAGCTTAGCAATTTTCACAGAAATATTCTCCCTAGACTGAAAGCTTAATTGGGTACATTAATTCAAGACATGTGTGACAAATAAATGCAATCCATTTGAATCATTAAATGAAGACAACGTTTCGGTGCAGATTTAACATAGAAAGATGTCACTTTAAGAACTGAAACAAATTTGAAACCATATGTCCCTGTAAAATGTAGCATATTTGTTTACAAACATTAATAAAATGTGAAGAACCATGCAGAAAATAAACATAGATTCCTGTAAATCACTTAACCTGTTTTCCAGAAGGCATTCTAAAAAGAAAGTGCCATCATATAATAAATCACAAAATGTTAAAAGATCCTTCTGGCAAATATACATGAGTTACACAGTAGTTGCTCAATGTCCAAATATAATATGATACTAAAGTTATTTTCATGCAGAACATATTAAGGTTGAAAATGCACAGAGCTTATGTAAATTATATTCTGAAGCTGCAGTCCCGAGAACATTTACCTTTCCATCTACCTATCCAAAGGCCATCATGTTGAATGAAAAAAAATACACACTGTACTGAATTGCTTTATAAAATTTCAGCTATATGCAGTCATGTGTGCAGAAACATTCAATTCAACAGTACTAGCCCCTGCTTCTTTTAAAAATACAGTCCCAAAGACTGCACATTTTTATGCTTTTCTTTATTACTGTCACCATAAAGATGAACTTCCACCTAAAACAGCTGTCTATTGCCCCACAATTTGGTGACAACTATGACATAAATGCAGATTGTACACCAAGAAGCTTGCCATATATGATCTCCAATGAAGACCACACAGGACTCCAAATAGAAATTGTGAGGAGCAAAGGATATAACTCTATTATGACCAAATATAATATCTAGCTCTATACCTTCACACAGTCTTAGATCAGTGGTGTGTTAACCATTAAGCAGACTAAGCACATGCTTGGGGCACCAGGCCCAAAAGGGCACCACAAAGTTGAGAAAGAAAAAAAAAACCAATGAAGATTTGAAAAAAAAAAAAAGATAAAACAAAGGCGGGGTGCACCAAGATTTGTTAGTGCTTGGGGAACCAGTGAGCCTTAATCCACCACTATCTTAGATGATCATGTCAGGTTTTATCAAAAGTGTTCTAACAATCAGTGAAGAAGCTAGTTTTCTCTGAGTCCTTTTGATTTTGTGATCTAAGGTCAAAATGCTAAGCAATTTGCTAACTCTATCAACAGCTCTACTAAAAGTATGAATTATACAATAGCTAGGTTCACACATATGCCATGGTTAACTTAATCATGGTTTACTGAGCAACACAATTGTCATATTTACAGAACACATTATGTCATAAGCAATGATTTATAAACAACCAGGGCTTGCATCACATACATTCACAAAACATTTGTCTTAAAATACTGTGTGTACCAGATTTGTCTAATACATTTTAGTCACCACTTAACCAGTTGCAGAGGTTGTTCCAGGGCTTACTTTTTTTTCTTAATAACTCCACATTTCATAACTTACGTTATCCTTTTCAGGATTTGTGGGAGACTTAAGAAATTCTAGATTACCTGGACTGTATAATTTTGATTATTAATAATGTACTGAAATGCAGCTGCATCTGGAATTAAGCTACTTCCTTAACTATAAAATCTGCAATTGCTAGCGAATGAAAGGGAGAAATGGTATTTAATTACCCCTTCCTTCAGCGATGGGTCAGAACAGATACAGGCAATTTCTCTGTTTGCTGCTGATCTGCTCTAAAGAATTGAAGGAAGAGAGGATTTCCCCTATGTATTTATTAGGGCTATACCCAAGTTCAAAGGGGTGATTCAATTTGAAATAGATTCACTCAAATCAATCCTTCAAACTGAATTATCAGATTGATTCAAGGCATCAAGTCAGCTACTTCTAGATTGGTTCAGTGGGACTTGAATGCAATCTGGCAATTATTTCTGTACTTATGCAGCTTTACAAAATCAAAATATCAGTGTGGCTGTCTTTCTATATCTGGATGAAACTATTAAGTAACACAATAGATTCTTTGATATTGGCATGAATCAATGAATTTTAATGTCTCTAAATCCTGCCTATGGCAGACTGGAGGGCAAGTAGGCAGGCTTAAATGTATTCAGCACCTTCTTCATTACATCTCAATTTATTTGTCTGGCCCATAGCCTAGTCTCTGTTATTCTCTGTCTAGTCTGTTGTTATTTAGCTCTTTCAGCCTCTTCTTTCCTTCACTCCATTGTGTCTCCTAAAAAATCTTGTCGTTCTGTTGTTATTTTGACTAGTCTTCTACTGAACCTATGAGTCTTATTCACTGCAGGAATAACAATGTGTGTTTGCTATTAGATTATTACACATGACACCTATATAATATTGATTCATGTCATTATATAGACAAAAATTATTGTATTTTGGATATAGGCAAAAGTATAGCTTTCTTGAGAAGTCCATAATGCTGAAAAAGGTGGAAGGGGAAAAAAAGTAGAGGTCAACCAGAAGAAAGTGAATAAAATCAATTACAGCAGGGATGGGTGGACTACTGGAAGACCTGAAGGAACAAATTGGGGAACAGGTCATCCAGGAGCAGATCTATTTATGTTGTCACTAATGATCGTATATAGTCCAATCCAATCCAACCCCATCCCATCCTATTCCATCCCATCCCAATAACACCCACGTGTATCTTAATAACAGTATATAAAATGGAGTATTCACAATGGAGGCTAATTAATCTGGCCAATGAGCTACACCAATAGCTCTGCTAACTCAGAAGTAGACAGATGATTTCTTTAATTTTAAACATTTTTGGGGAAAATATTTTTAAGTTAAACTAGTACATATTAATATTAAGGCAGATTCTTTTTCATGACTATAATTGTCTTAAAAGAATTGCAGCAGGACTACTACAAAATATATTGCTGAGAAACGTTGAAGTTACCTGGATAAAGTTTTGTAACATTAAAGCCTTCAGAAAGGTTTAGATTTGTGAAGGTTTTATTCCAGTCTGCCCTAAAGTAAAGTATATACGGGTGTTTGAATGCTTTCAGGTAATAAGCCTATGGGCAAAGATTTCATCACATTAAATCCTGAGTTAGTTCAAATTACATCTTGTTGCTTTTGAATATTGTTGTTTTGGTTTGACTCACAGAGAGAAGGGGAGATGGACAGAGAGAGACAGGGGAGAGAGAGAGAAAATGAGAATGTGTATCTAGATAATAGAGATGAACAAAGTAATGCAAACTTCATTTTGGCTAAGTTTTTTAAAAGGCTTGTGTGCTAATTAATACCAACCTCACAATTCCTGGGTACAAATGAAGGACTTTGTAATTACTAACTACAGTTAATATTATTCTGCCTTCTGCGTTTATCAGAACTGTCTTAAATAACTGTATATAGTTGAATTTATTGAAAGGTTACATCTACTTTGACTCCACTTACAGTACTCTCTATTTTCTTTTGTTCGGTTACTTAAAATGCTGAACACATTTTAATTAGGCTTTTAACACATCACAAGAACTTGTTAAGTATTATTAACTTTAAATTAATCACCACTAAGTCAGTTCTGTCTCATGCAGACTAATACCATATTCTTATTTAAGAAATTATCCAGTAATTACAAATTATACAGTAAGAATAAATGGAAAGTGTTTAGCTTCTTGAACGTATTAAATACAGATACTTATGAAAGTTGAGTAAAATTACAAACCTAAACCTAAGTCCAACTATGCAATTGGTTTCCCCCTTTCTAAATTATAGCTCTAATTTGGCTCAAGGTTTGCATGGATTTATTACAAATCAATACAGGGAATAATTTCAAACACAAATGATACCTATATATATGGATAGAGTCTGGCAAGCATGTGTAGCTAGGAAACAGACCCCACTTAAAAAACAGAACAGAATGCCTTCATCACTCCCTTCCAGGATACCCTATGTATGGCAATTCAAAAGTGTTTATTTGTGTGTGTCTGTAAATGGTCACAGTGTTAATTCTTGACAATCAAATGAAGTCTGCATTGTATCATTGGGATTGTAAGTTTTCTGTAACCACAAAGGGAATCTCTGATCATGTTCACGTGACTCACTCAATATAGTTTATCCAAGAAATGCATGCAAAATGACACAGTAAACTGAACTGGCTATTTCATGCCTCTTTCACCAAGACTTTTTAAAAACATTTGTGGCAACAAAACAAACAAACACACAAACAAAAAAAGGCATGCCATTGCCGATTAGGATCAGACCGTCAGAGCCACCACAGATGGAGAAGACTGAATCCTTCCCCCCTTAACTTTTTGAATATTGTGTTTACTTTGCACATACCTGGGAGGGGTGAAAACAAAGTGAAGAGCAGAGATACCTGCAGAGAATGTTTGCTTCATGTTTGCACCTGCCGGCTTGACCAGAATTTCAGACTTCATACAGATTTAAGCAACATATTAGTGTGAGGTTTACTAAGTTGTGCTTGTAGGCTATAATTAAGATACTTGACAATAGCACATGTTCAGAGGATCTACTACAGTAAGTGAAACAATTTCATGCTTAATTTGTGTATGAACATTGTCAGTGTCTCCCATAACCTAACAAATGAAATACCTGGATATTACTGCACATTTTCATAGTAAAGATTTCATAGATTTATCTGTGGAAGACATGTATATATCATAAAATCCAGCATTTATTGAATCATCCCTCTTGCCTATTTCATACTGTTTATCTCCAATGAACCTTACTTTGTTGACATTCAAGTTTGATTGTACTGTATGAGTCACCATTTTATTGACCAACAATAGTGTCTGTTTTAGGAGCTCAAGAAGAAAACAGAACAAAATGATCAAATTTATTCCTTTTTCATCTGTGGTATTTTCTGCCTACAGTTGAGATTTATAGGGCTTTGTTTTAAAATTCTGCATCATTTAATCTGCAAAGCACTTCACAAGCTATTATTGATCACTTTTGAATAAAATATACTGATGACATAAAATGTTTCTGCTTTCTAAAAGCTCATAAAGACATTATGACTGCTTTTATTTGACAGCATATTATAGTTGCTAAAGGACAATGCTGATGTTTTCATGCATCTGACAACATTACATTTAAAAACATATACACTTTGGTACAGCTATCTGACACTTATCAAAGTAATTTCTGTGCCCTACCCTGATGTTAATATCCATTCAGCTTGAGGCTTGATGGAATTTTATGTTAAGCTTTGAAGATATTGTTTGGTCTCTTTTCATCTTCTCTTTTCTGCATACAAAGCATTAAAACATATTTTACTTTTTCTTGAATATTTAACTTAAGTAACTTCATGAATTTACATTCAAAATATAACATGCCGTGTTATACATTTTTGTTTACATTCAAAATATAACATTGCCTGGAGGCCGTGCGGAGTTGGATGGGTGTGAACAGGCTCCAGCTCAACCCTACCAAGACCGAGTGGATGTGGTTTCCTGCGCCCAGA
>JANHFJ010005994.1:124591-136698 GCA_032468195.1 Cerberus rynchops
TTCACCGCCCCGAGTCCTTCGGGAGAAGGGCGGTATACAAATTCAATAAATAATAAATAATAATAATAATAATAATAATAATAACATAACAACAGATAGTAAGAAATACTTGTGTCATGATATAGTTCAATATGAAGAGATCTTAGGAAAATCTGGTCACACTTTATACTGTATTAATTTCAAGAAAAACATTGAAAAATATATCATACTGTTGACAACAGGTTAAATTAATGCCTCAGGTACAAACCTATGAAAATTGAATCTCAAACCAGGAAGAGTAGTTATTGTTCTTTCACTAGATGATAATGAGAAGGTAGAATGGTAATACAATGCAACAAAGATATACCTGTTATAAAGCCATGTTGTCTTTTTGCATAATTATAGTTATTTAATCAAAGCAAACTTGTATTATATAGGCTGAAATATTAATTTCTAAGCATAAACTTCAGCGGTTAAAAGTTTCAGAAGAGCCAGTTAGAATTTGATGTTTGATTAATAAAATCCAGAAGGCAGTCCAAGACCTAAAAATATTAATACTGTTCCCTGTAAGAACCAATAAATAGGCACTAATTATTTGAAAACATATTTTTTTCAGAAAAACAAAAAACTTTGTGTATGATTCAAAACTCAGAACCCATTTGCTACAGCATTAATTCACATTCTTTTAGCTATATCAGATATTATTTTCTAATAGACATGTTGCACAAATCTAAAGTTTCCACTTCATTAAGGTTTTTCTTCACAACTATTGCCAGTGCATTAACCATTTTTTATAACCCATCAATCATTTTTAAAAATCTATGAAGTAGATTTTTGACCAAAGAAATAACGTATACTGTGGCAATATGAGTTTTAAAGGATGATGACTGATCCAGTTATTATTAAAGTTTCTCAACTCATTACTGAAATAATAGAGATTTTACAGACAGCTGCCAAATCAAACAATTGATTATTAGCATGCTTGTAATCATGATACCTTAATGTGTTTCGACATGTAAAGAGAATCACAGAATAATTTTTCAACCTTCAACCCATTCATATTATGTGCCATATAATAAATATTTTTTACAAGAATGATAAAAGGCAAGCTGGTAGGTGCAGGCATATAAAGGTTCCTTCATTTTAAAAAGTCAATAAGTTTTTTAAAATACACACTTGGAGTCTGATAAATAGGATTTTTTTTTAACTGAACTCTCCTGTTTACCCATATCACCAAACTGCTTGATCACTTTATAATGAAATTTTAAATGAGCACATTGCATTCGAAACTGAATCAATCAATTTCAAGTACTATAATGGTATTATGTCAAAGTTGCTTCTACTGTAAACTACAAAAGCAACTTGGAAATTGTTTGACTCAGAAACACTGAGAACACTTAATAAAGCTGAAAATCGCCACACTGTCCTGCCCCAATCAATGCAGGTTATGAAGAAAACCAAAGTCTTTCATTCCAGTCATGGGGGAATGAACATCCCCCATGGAGGGGATGGGAACCAAAAAGTGGATAGAATCTGTTTGTTTCAGCCTTGCTAAATTCCTATGGGGAGCAGCAAAGCTGACAAAGCACTTTTCTCTTGAAGGTTCTGCTAGTTATATTCAGCCCACTAGAAGTGGGGACTGAAACAGAGATTCCCTCCAGTGAGAAGCCTTTCAAACCAATTTTATAAATGTTCAGCTAATAAAAAAAAGTGAGCTGCAAATAAATAAATCAATTCAGAACTCAAATGGGGCTGACATCCAGAATTGTGCAGAATCCTTGTGTGGAGTTATCCAACCTTCAAGCCAAATTAAGAAGTAAAATGCTTGTGTTTTTTATTAAAAAGGGGGAAAAATACAGTCTATCAATGTGTTTAAAGAATACTACAAAACTGCTTAAATTTTAATTACTGGAAGAGCATGGAACTGTTCCAGTGGTTCGGTAATGTGTTGACTAAGCTCTGCATGTAAGAAATAATAAATGCTGGTGTTAATATCACAGTATCCCTGGAGAATAAAAGTGCCAAATATATCTTAGTTTGTCATACTATAGTAAATTCTTACTACATTGTTAATCAGCCTTGCCTCAAACCCCTTTAGAAGAAAGGATTTGAAGACATGGCATTGCTAGGATCACTCACCATTCTTATTCTTAAAGATGTTTAATATAGGGAGAATCTGACGATAATAGGGCACTAAAGCTTCCCCCACCATATCAGCTGACACCACCAGGTGCTGAAGGACTTTGAGCGTGATGCAGATGACCTGTCGGTTTCGAAGGTTCAGCGCATCTTGGATGAATGAAAAGAGACAAGCAGAAAACAGAAGAATTAATTTCAAGAATGTAGAGGGGAGGGGAGAAATCCTCTAATGGACAAATTTAATTAAACTGTACTCTGCAGGGGATTGTAAGTGGGCCTTTATTAGCCTGGCTTTGAAGGAACCCAGAGATGGATTGCAGCCCCAATGTTATAAAACACCGCCTTGTCTGAGTGTTATTTGTTCCCACAGTTTGTGCTGACTCTTTGGTAACCCCAAGAAAGCAGCTTATTATTCCTTCTTGCTGTCTGTCCTACTGGTTCCTGCCACCCCCACCCCTCTCCCCCTTGAAAGAGAAGAAAAAGGAGGGGGGAAACCCATCACCAGTACCACTGAGACTAAGGGAATTGAAAAGGCAAAAACATGAAGGTTGACGAGACATTCTACTGTAACAATCAGACTGTTTATTTTTGCTTGCTTAGCAATCATTTTATTCCTTTCAATTAACAATTGGTACTATTTGGAGAAAAGAACAATGTTAGGAATGTTTACAAAGAAAAGCTTGTAGGCTTTTTTTTTAAAAGACTAACTGATAAATAAGGATTCTATCCTGCCTACTTAAGAATTTTTTGTGTAGTGTCAAGCAGCTGGATTTTGCTACTGAAATCAATAGCACCTTTTGTCTTTCTCCATTTCAGATTTCATTCCAAAGAAATGAATGTATTTTCCATTGTATTTCAAATTTATATTGTCAAAATGTGAATTTAAATTCACATTTCTTTATGCTCCTGCTTCCTACTCCAAAATTATACACTAGGGAGTAAAAGGCCGCAAACTATAGATTATTATAAACCTCCATTACATAACAGCACAGTTACACAGTTGCAAAGTGCAAAGACCCCAACCAACCAACAAAAACTTTCACCACATTCTATCTATCACAGGTGTCAAGTTCAAAAGGAGACTAGAAGGGATAAATAATGCAGAAATGGATAAATGAATACAGAATGGGATAGAAAGGAAGAATTGGCAAATTTCCTCCAGCTCCCAGGCTCTTCTTTCCCCTGTCCTTCACTCTCATCCTTCTGCCTTTTTACCTCTTCTTCTCTTGTTTTTCTCAGTCATGCAAAACAGTGGCAAGCCTAGCTAAGCAATCTCTTTTTCTGCACAATAAGTTCAATTGCCAGTTTTTCCTTCTGCCAGGAATCCATCCCCAAATTCAACAATCAATCAAATAGGCTGACAAAATCCCAGCAAAGCTGCAACTGCAGGCGTTTTCTTCTGATTATTTAACAACCATCCTACTACACGCAGCCTATTTATTTATATATATCTGAAGATTTTTGAGTGCCTTCTCCCTCTTAGTTCAGCACTCAAGACTGAACTAATAGGGATTGGCAATTTCTCAATTACACCTGGCTTTAAAATGATATGAATGCAGTTTTCTGTGTTGGAAAACATGCCATGGAATGCAGTTTGGGAAATGCTAAGAGTTGCTCTTTACCCAATTTTCCTTAAATTATGATATAATTCAAACCCATCATTTTGAAGAGGGGAGCTGCTACAGACCATTAGTGAAAGAACAGGACAATGCTTTTTACCAACAGTTTTAATAAGAAAGCTTTAGATCTCCATTATGGAAAACTAGAAAGCTCTAAACAGTTTGGTGGATGCAATACTTAATTCAAATATACAATGTGAAATCTTTTCTGCAGTGTTGCCTCCAGTACAATATTACCCAGTACAATATTCAACTGGCTCAAACAGAATTGTGTACTCCTGAATGAAATTAATTCAGAAGCATTAAGAAAATATTTTAAAGAAATTGAATTCTTCAGCTCATCCATTTCTCTGTATCCATCTCTTTAAAATAACTTTTTCTCTCCCTTTTGAGTTCAACGGAATTTTTACCCAGTTGCAGCAGAAATATTTCAAAACATGGTGAAGGTTAACACTCAGCTATTTGCAATAAAACTGGTTCATTTCTAACTCAATAAATAAGTATTGTGCTAGTTGAAAATGCAATAAAGATATATTTCCTATATTGCACTAGTTGAAATTGTGATGAAGCTCCGTTTCCTCGAACAGTATTAAACTGCGGTGTAATACTTTCTATTATTGTGACTACTCAGATTTTTTTTCCAGCAACACTGAAAATGAATGAAATGTACATTTTGTTATATTTTCTTTTAAAAAAAAGCAATGACATCTATGGATTGGAGAAGCAGGCAATTTTAAATCATGGCCTCCCACTGTTAAAATGCTTGGTAGGGAAAGGAGTCCACAGAATATCTAGTTACATGAGTGAGAAGCACATCTTCCCCCCCTCTTGCATTTTTTAAATGTAAGTTTTATCCAGCCAAATTGCTTGGTAGCGCTCTTCCAAGACAGCCTTGGAATCTCTCCCATGGCTGACGCAGATTCAGAATCTCTAAAGAGCATCAGTTAATCAAGCAGCAGCATTAATATAGGAAGACAAGTTAAACAGCTCTCCTAGCCAAGAGCTTCATCAGATACCATTTTGTTTGTTTTTTATGCTCTTAAATTTACTCTGTGAATTGTTTTGTCAGATACTTTACAGGTAATTGTTGGGCAGAAAGAGAAAATATACATTTTCCAGACATTAAAATATATATTGTTACAGATAAAATATTCTTATACGTGAGAGGTTATTTTAAATACTCCCTGGCACTGATCATTTCAGAAAATTCCAACAACCTGACTTAAGCTCAATTATAGCTAATGATCACAGAATGAGTACATCTGGTTCCTTATCCTGGTCAAGCAACAAGGTCACTTCTGCAGCACTTATGGCTATATAGTTGAAATTATGCCCAACTGCAAGCTGGAAACCCCCACTGTAGGTGCCAGATCATTAAAATTTGTAGTTTGGGGTTGAGACTAAAGGAGTACAGTAATGATTAATTTGGAAGATGAGCCAAAAAACAGATGTTGACATAGAGGGATGGGAAAAATCTTTCTACTTCAGTGCTAACATTTGGACAAGCCTACCTTTTTATGCCACCTTTAACATTTGCATAAATTTTACTCTTTGAATTTGAATGTATCTCTTTTATGTATCCTAGTTGGTGCTCGTCTCTATCTAAGGTAATTGAACAGGTGCTTAATATTTTATATTATAGAGACAAGTATGTATAATACTTTCATTCCCCCTTTTTAACAAGCCCCCCATTTATATGTCATGTGTCTGAGAAATTGCATAAACTCGTGTGATTCAGTCTAAAGAGCTTTTGCATTAAAAATACGGTAAGTGAAAAAGTTAACCATGGAATAATAGGCAAGAAATGCTACTTTTTTTTGTCAGATTTTGTTATTTTGTTCTTCATAAAGCCTTGTTGTTGCTACATATTCCATAACTGAATTATTGTGATTGAGTTGAATTAACTTGTAATAGCTTTACATTGAGTAAAGCATATATTAAGAACCAGAGTCTGGGGTTGTATGTGTCTTCTTCGGTCTTGAGTCCTTTACTAGAGGCCTGGGAATTTGAGGGTTTTGTTCAGGATCTTAGCTGTTCCTAGCACCTCATTCTTCCTGGATAAAGAGTTCCAATGTTATTCCTGGGATCTGTTGGAGCCATTCTCTCACCTTAGGAGTCACAGTCCCAAATGCTTATGTCAACACTGGGAGCACTTTGGCCTTTTCCTCCTAGTTATTTGCTATTTCTCCAAAATGCCCAGATAGATAAAATTCTCGAATTATTATATGATCTTGAATTTTCCAGTTATACTTTTCCCCCTCAAAATTTTAGTTTTATCACAGTTGATTTGCAGTTGGCTACCTTAACAATACTTGACTAAATAAAAAGAAATTAAATACAGATAAGTTAATAAAAGTAAATCATGTTTTATGTTGTGTGGCTTATACCCAACAGCAAAGATACTAGAGTCAGGAGTAGGTTTTCCTGCCACTTATTTTACTGAGACTTCCAGAAGAACTAATTTTAATAAGTCCTCAGTAATTCCAGCATATACAGGTAGCCCATGATAAATGAACAGCAAAAACTAGATCGATGTCATGCTTAATTAACCAATAATTAAAATAATAACCCAATGCACTGCACTTCGGAAATATTACAATTAGCACGATCAGTTTCAAAATATTGTTTCTAAATCAGGATATATTACAATATGGGTTTTTTTTTTAAAAAAAAAGTCCATGGCAAAGGCAAACTAGCATTATCAAAAACTCCAGATACTCTGCTATAGGCCTGATAAGCTGCCTAATTAAATCACCAAGTTATTTATCAGGCATGTTATCTAAACAAGGCAAAGAGGAGTTCTGACAATAATTTTTCATGTCAGTAGAATCATAAAAGGGCTACTGCTAGGGAGAAATTATGGCCATGTCGGCTGAGACAATGAGTGTTATTGTTAAAGATATCTACAGGCCCCAGCCTGAGGAAGTTGAGCTCTTCTGACAGCCTAGACTATTATAAAAGTTTATTGAGTTCTGCTTCTGAAGTGTCAATAGATGGATTTTGTGGCAGGCCTATTCAAGCCACTATCGCGTTAATAAGATTTTCCACCCGTGACCTGAGCACCGGGCTTGTCCTAGCAGAGTCTTGCCTCACTGCGATTCCCCAGCTTCAGATTTTCTGGGCTTAACACCCACATATGTGCATATTGTTTCTCTCAATAGAAAGAAGGTATGGCTATGCACTCTTGAAACAGAAGCACCAGCCCATTTCTGCTCTCCTACAATTGGCAAGCGGTATGAGGCAGCCTCACTGCAGCCATGGCACTTATTTTACTGAGACTTTGGGAGAGGGGGCGGTATATAAAATAAATAAATAAATAAATAAATAAATAAATAAATAAATAAATAAATAAATAAATAAAATAGGCAGAGGTAAAGGGAAAATAATAATTAAATAAACAAAAACAAAAAACAAAAACAAATAAATAAATGTGTTCAACCTACAAAACATTTATTTAAACTTCCTTTTTTTCAAGTTAACCCCACTTTTCAAGCCACTTAGTCTCACCCTAAAATAGTGTGATTAACTGATCCTTGGCAGCAACTAAAACATTTTCCAACAGATCTGCTCCAAAACTTGAGGATAATGCAAGAGGCAAGCTGCTCTTGCATAGTTGAAGTTCTATGGGCCTGTAGCATCTGTCTCCGTTGGCTTTACATTCGTTGTTCCTTTGTTTTCTCTGTGTGTGTTTAAGACAGCAGCCATCTCAAATAAGAATGGTAACTGCCTTCAAATCAAATGTCAAGTCTCTATTCAAATCTCAGCATTTTCAGTGGCCTTTTATCCTCTTTCTATGTGTCTTTGCTAGCTATTGAAAGCATTTTGGTTTCAAAGACCTTGGAATGTTCTTAGTTACAGACTAAGTATGCTATAACAGAAGCCTACTTTATAGTTTGGAAGTCTTTGGAGCAAAAGTGTCTTGCTTTTATGTCTCTCTGAAAGAAAAACTGTATCCATTTATCCAGACTCTGAGGATTATCAACATTTTCATGAACTTAAAAGATAACGTTTTCTGCATGTATTTTAAGTTAAAAAAATTATGTGTGAATTAAAATTACTTGAATGCAATGCAGCTGCTTTTATATGTTTTATGTTGGTAAATTGTTGGAGTTTAATGTAAGGAAGATTTGGAAGGAACAACAGCAATAACATCTGAAAATTTAAGTTTACAATGTTTAAACTTTAGCAAACATTTTATGAATTAAACTGAGAAGGTCCATTTATGCACTTGCTAAGAAATAACACTCAGTTGATTGCACATATTATTCAGAATCATATTAGGAAAAGAAAAGGCAGCTATATGTACATCATAAACTTCATAGCTATTTTTTATTTCCACTGAAAATTATTTTGAATAGGAAATCTAAATTTATGCATGCTTTATTGGGAATAAATCCATGAGTATTACAATTTTATGCATGTCTACTAAAAAATACATCTTCTGAAGTCAATCAGACTTATTTCTTACTCTTACAGCATAAATCTCATGGACATTTCTGAAACTATTTTCTAGGCCCACAAGCAGAAGATTGGACTGCATGCAATAACTAGTCATTTCTTTGTGAATTAATAACAGGTTGACAAATATTTTCCCAGGAGTTCATGATCTCTCTGGCATGCTATATCTGAGATTGGTCCAAATCAATTTCCCTGCATTGTTGAAAAATTCCACTCAGGCAAACAAGTGTGATTAAGTTCAAAATATTTCTCCAACCATTAAAATGAGTAGCTTTAGTTCCTCCTTGTTGAAAACATAACAATATTATCTCTTTTTTAAAATATATAATCGCTCAGAATTTTTTTCCTTACTGACAAACATAAACAACCAACACTATTTAATTCTTATTTCTCTGAGAAATAGGTCTCAATGATTTCAAATGGAAAAACTCCCATTCCCAACACATCAAAGAATTGGGAATTGGGAATAGCACAACCGAACTCCCTCCTGTGATTTGCTAAGTCACTGTTCCACTTTCTGCAGTCCTACCCATAGAAAACATTAATTATTATTATTTTTAAGTGCAACCTCTTCCAAAATGTTCACCAACTTACAGTAAGCAGTTATAAAATTCCATCTTGAGTCTGCATTCTTATTTGATAAAGCTTGCCTGGAATAATTCCCATTAAATTTAGAAGGCTTTATTCTTAAGTAGGTATGCAGAAACTTCTCCAAAATTAGCAGAAAGTGGTATTGTTAAAATAATTATAGTCATGGATGTCTGGGTTGCTCCTCCAAGAGTGGAGGATGTCGAGTTGGGTGGAGGCAGTTGATTTGCTGTGACGATCCCTAAAGGGAACAGCCGAAAGAAGAAGAAGATAGATATCTGGGTTGGGGATCATTGGAAACTGACTTCAGTGACAGCTTTAAGTCTACAGATTGGTCAAGGGAAAAGAATTGGTACATGTTCAGCAGCAGAGGTCCTCCTGCATGCATGTTGAAGAAGAAAGAATTGCTTGGTCTCTGGATATGGAATCTTATTTAGATCTCAATGGTTGCTACAAAAGCTAGACTAGGCCTCTTGTCCTTAGCATTCCTCCTGGAAAACATTTTCTGACCCAGAAAAATATAATAGCCAAAAGTTTCTTACTATATCACATTGTTGGCAGCTTCACAATGTAAGAAACTTGACTGCCCAGCATTTTTTCACCCTGTTATCCACCTAACAACAATCCTGTATATTCAGCTGCACAATCTTTGTCTTTTCCCACAGCTACTAAGATTTTTATGTGCAGCAAGCTTTTTCTTGCAGAATAAATAATACATGGCTTGGAAAATGTCCTTTTTGTTATATATGATCCATTCTCTATAATGTTTACATCAGAAGAGGATGGCATTTTCTAAAAAAAATATATAAATATTGAAAAATTCCTTTGCCTGCATTCTTAAATGGCAGAATCCCAGCAGAAACAATGTCACGTTTTTCTTTCTTTTGAAAGTCTGAAGATCTTCACAACATTCTCAAACTTGGCCTTCAAAGACAGATTCTGCAGCAATGATGGGGAATCTCTGCATAATTTCTGGCTCAGTAGTCACAGAGAATGAAAGTTATACTCCATAAAGACTGAGGTAAATACATCCCCCGCTTCAGCTTAATTCTTAAATGCCATCTGATAATATTCGCTTAAACCAGGGGTGTCAAACTCAATTCCATTCAGGGCCACATCAGGATTGTGTTTGACTTCAAGGGGCCATGGTGGGTGTGGCCAGCTCCCACTGCTGCTGTACTAGCTCTCCTTGGCCAAGTTGCTCATGTTGTGTGCGGGAGGGCAGAGTGTGTGGTCAGAGGAAGACACACTCCATCTCCTTATGAGGAGACCCAGTTTTGTAACCAAAGCATCCTCAGTGATAGGATGGGAGACCACCAGGAGATGTCAGGAAGAGGGGACAAGGGGATGGCAAAAGACAGCAGAGCTGCTGGTGGCCAAGTACTAAGGCAGGATTTACCTCAGACCCTCACTCTCTCATTATAATCTCCTTTCTTCTTTCTTTCCTTCCTTCCTTCCCTTCTTTTTCCTTCCCTCTTCATTCTTTCTTCTTCCTTCCCCTCTTTCCTTCTTTTTCCTTCCTTGCTCTCTTCCCCTCTTTCCTTCTTTTTCCTTCCCTGCTCTCTTCCCCTCTTTCCTTCTTTTTGTCTTTCCTGCCCCTCAAATGCAAAAGGGGAAACATTTCTCAATGTCTCCTCGCCTTGTGATCAAATGCTAGTAGTTTGTGGCCACTTATAAGACTGAGAACAAACCAGGCTCAGTTTATCCCATGCTTGCATTTCATGGGAGTGTCCACAGTCCACAGTACAGCAAAACAGTCAAAATAATAGCTCTGATAGTTGAGTTGTTTTTTATGTGCAACAGCTTTAGCATTTAAATACAGAGGTAAGTTAATTGCTTTTCTCTTAATACATAATCCTTAAAGGGACTCTCCTATACGGACCGTGCCATGGTCTAATTCAGACTGGAAATATAACGAAGGAAAATATTTTTCCCTACTTCCTTTGTCCTGTTTTCCCCACTGAAAATAGCTATTTGCAACACAGGAGGGGATACTTTCCTAAGAGCTCACAATTCAAGAATACCAATGTGCACAAGAAGTATCTCAGGGTGGGAAAGGCCAGAGTGATGGGGGGGGTAGTGATAGAACAGGCCTTCAAGGCCTATCTGACCCACTGAGATACCTCATGCTTCTCCCTCCCTTCCTGCCATAATGTTCTGACCCAGGCTTAACAGAATCATGAAGGACAAGACTCCTTGTCCCCCTCAAAAAAAAAACCTTTTTGTTTGGTTATTGAAAATTCCTATCTTCACATGCAGAAAAGTCCTGGCAATAAGCCTTTCAAGGTTTAATTGCAAAAACAGACATTATCAGTCCTTGGATTGTTGCCAATCCTTGAGCTTCCAGCCACAACACTGTAAAATGAAATATCTAGCAAGGAGTCTCTGTGAGGCACAAACTCAGATGAGCAAATCTTCACAATAATAAGTCAACTAATTGTCTCCTACAAACACCATTTCCCTTTTGCTCCTATTTATTCCCTATAGGAGGGGCCATTCAGCATCCACTTGTGCCTTTACTTCCAAGTCGACCCCTGCTCCTTAGTTGTTCCCTGCTCCTGACAGCTCTGCGCATATGTGCATCTGAAACAAGCTCCAGCTGTTCTTCCCCACTGATCTCCAACTCCAAAGGCAGCTGATAACTGTCGGATGGCCCTGGCCCCATTTCTGCCTCTGATGCAGAGCACCCATCAGAGCCTTCCCCCGACTCCAGGACTGGTTCAAGTCCCTCCGCAACCTTCTCACTGTCCGAGTCTGCCGCCAGCAGGCCCGCCCATGCACACAGCTCCATTGGTTAGTGTGTGGCGTGCATGTGTGCCCCCCCATGCAAAAGGAGCATCTTACGTGAATGGAGAACACTTGCACTCACATGTGAAGCTCCACTTGCGTGAACAGAGCTTCATGCATGAGTGGCCTCCACACGCATGAATGGAGCTTTGCACGCAAACACAAATGCCCTCTACTCATCCAAATAGAGCTTTGCATGTGAGTGCAAGGGCTCACCGCTCATGCGAGTGGAGTTTCACATGCGCACATACTTGCTCACTTGGTTTGAAACAGGCCATGGCCCGGTAGTGGGCCCCAGCCCAGGGTTTGGGGACCCCCTGGGTTATTTCTACTGCGTTTAGAAATTGCATTTCTACACCCAAAGATAGGTTGTCTTGAAAAATAAGAAAGATATGAAAAGATGAAACTTTTATTACGTTGGTTAAATATTTATATTTGGAGAGATATTTGCATACTTGATCACAGTGTAACACCATTTTTGTTTCTGAGTAATCAATATAATTTTCTAATTGGTTCTATCATAAAAACATGAAAAAA
>JANHFJ010005994.1:283298-295940 GCA_032468195.1 Cerberus rynchops
GCGTAAGCATTTCACTGCATATTGTACCATGTATGATTGTGCATGTGACAAATAAAATTTGAATTTGAATTTGAATATCTCTGAAATACAGTTGTGAGAATAATCTAACATAATTATACTTGTAGCTACCACAAAGAAGAGGGAGGTCGATGTATTATTCAAAGCACCAGAGGGCAGGACAAGAAGCAATGGGTGGAAACTAATTAAGGAAAGAACCAACCTAGAACTAAGGAGAAATTTCGTGACGGTTAAAACAATTAACCAGTAAATGGCTTGCCTTTATAAAGTGTGGATGGTCCATTACTGGATTTTTTGAAGGGAATGGAAAACCACTTGCCTGAAATGATAATAGGTCACCTGCTTAAGCAAGGGATTGGACTAAAAAAGTCCTTTCCATCTCTGTTATTCTGTAAGTATTAAAAGAAGAAAATGTCTGAAAAAATGTGTTAGTCGGTATAAAAATACAAAAGAAATGAATCAAATTAAAGTGTGTGTATGCGTGTGTAGTGGTAATTTGTGTAAAACACATCTAAGACACATCTAAAATCTGTAATATATTTTCAAACTGCGTCAATGTAATTCAATTTTAAGACAACTAATACTTTCAGTTGATTTACTGTATACTAAAATAATTTATTTCTGTAACTCTTTAGTTTAGAGACTAATGAAGGATTGTTTGTTTGCTTTCTCTGGGGAAATGAATATATTAAAACTAGACATAGCCTCCAAAATATAACCTGCATCTTTGTGAACAGTGTCTGAACAGCAGAAGAATTTTAATTATTTGCTATTTTATGTTAGCATATTATATGTCCCCCGATTTCAACAAAGAACAGAAATTAAAAATGCCATATTCTTCCCACTGTAATGTCAATATACCATATAGACAGCAAGCATAGTTCTAAAACGCTGGTGCTAAATGTGTGAGATTTTTTTTTAATCATCTTGGATTTTGCTTTTTTATCTGTGCTGCAGCCCAATACTGCATGTGCTTAGAAAATATGCATAATTTCAGACATTAAAAGAAATATGTAAGATGTTCAAAATACTCTTGGAAAATTTTATGAAGCTTGATAAATCTAATCTATCCTTGTTTTCCTTGAAACATGATGCCAAAATGAGCTTTGCAGCATTATAGAATGGAGGGGCACATGAATCTGAGCATAGTTGAACGGAGAGTGTGGTATGATTCAGTAAGTGTAAAGTCATTATTGTAGATTAGTAGAATGAAACTTAGCAGAACTGTTTCATATAGTTGTGATCATAATGATCTATATGGGACATATAGCAATATAGTTGATTGCCAGTAGACATCCCTTTCCATTAGTAAAATATTGAATTAAAAAGCAAGGGATTCATGAATGCAAAAGACAGAGATAATTAACATGATTTGGCAATAATTTAATATTTTTAAGATGGTCTACGCCAGGTACTCTATGGATCTATTAGATTTCTAGTGAATAGAAGGGGCATTTCCCAACAGTCTACAGATACATCATTTAGGTACATGGTCAACTTTGGGAATATAGAAGCAATGAAAATGCTGGATGAGATTGCTACTGAAAGGTCTCTCTCTATTGTCAGGGCATAGACCAGGTCCATGAGTCTAAATATGGGTCATGAAGCAGTCTGATTTTGAAGGCAAACAGTCAAGGTAGAAATACCTTCGCTGTGCAAGAAGCTGCACAAATGTCCTTTGCATGCTCTGGGCTCATGTCTGCTTTCTCTGAAGCTGGGAAGAGAGTCTACAGTAGGTCCAGCCCCTCCTCTTCTGCTACCTGTAGTTGACCATGTTAGCTTCAGTAGGGATGACAAAGCAGCATTCTTCTGCACATAAATATGTCTTCAGGTTATTATCCAAGTGGCCTTGTTTTGAGTTATCTAGATATTGTTAGGGAGTAATAGGTCTGAAGAGGTTTAAGCACAGGACTCTGTGACATTTTCACTAAGCATTTTGTACCAAAATAGTCAGTCACAGTT
This sequence comes from Cerberus rynchops, assembly GCA_032468195.1. NCBI lineage: Eukaryota > Metazoa > Chordata > Lepidosauria > Squamata > Homalopsidae > Cerberus > Cerberus rynchops. Next base: position 285,279 of record JANHFJ010005994.1, read on the forward strand.
AGAAGCCAAGTAAGGAGAATCTAGTGAGATGACTGAAGAATTACTTGGAATTCAAGAACTCAAGATTATCAACTAGGAAGCTCACTATTCATATTATCAACTAAGAAGCTCACTAGTGCCCAGTTACTTATTACCTTTAAGACCACCTGATCCAGGCTAAGAATTTCGCCATCAAGATTTCAAGGAGGCATATGTTTAGCAACATTCTTGGTGGTAGCCCTGTCATCCTGGAATAGTGGAACCCAAGATTAGGATGACTGTTTACCTGCTAAACTTTAGAAAGCCATTAGAAAGTGTAATTTTCCAATGAACTTTCAAGTGTGGTACTTATAGAATTAGGGTCATTGAAATTTGGTGTCTGTTTGACATATTTTATGGTTTTATGGTTTTATTGTTTGAACATACATTGCCTTGAATCATTGGAGTAGGCTACATCACACATACACACAGGCACCAATACACACACTCATACCTGCAATTCCTCTTAGAAACATTTATCAGAGAATATGAGGTATAACACAACTGTCTAGAAAAACAAGTATCAAAAAAATAATTTATCTTTCGACTAAGAAGTTGAAGAGGTATGCCAATGTAATTGCTAAAATAATGCCTGGATAATTTTAACAATTTGTGAATATGATTGGTTATATTTTACATACTGATCACTCTGAAAGAAAAAGCTAGAGTCAAATTAAAATTTGTAATTAAAGCATATTTAATGGCAGGAAGAAAAACATAACAAATGCCCAACATATACTCTCAATTTTATCAAACAAGATATGTTTACATGACCATGTTTTTCCTAAATAAAACATATTTTTCTAGCCACAAAGGGACACAGAGATGGACGTAGACACAAATAAATATTTGGAAAAACCTGATACCAAGCCTGTATCTATAGCTTATATCTAGCAGTTCTAAATGTGTCTAGAATCACAGCCATATCCACTAGAGTTGATTTTTACTAGTGAGTCACATGTTCCATATAACCAATGCCAGATACAAATCTAAATGTTTTGGACCAAGTGAAATTTCCTAGGACCTTAACATTCTGGGCAATGGAACTGATGCTTTTTGCAGTAATACAAAATTTGGCAAGATAAAAAGAACTGGGTATAAGCACACTTGGAATCTTAAGAGCTTGTTGAAGAAGTAATGCTGGAGAAGGGATTAAAACATCCTTAATATGGCTACAATCATATTACTAAAAGAGTTGAGATAGGATGTATTAAGATAGAATTCTTATGAATATGGCATCCTAGAACTAGCCAGTTGACAAAAGAATTCCATGATTTACCAGATCTTTGAAAATTTTAGGTAAATCCTATAAATGATTACTTAAATTCAATATAATTTGAATCTATCTTAGTTTTGAATCTATACGACACTGCCAAATTTGCTAATGTAAGTGGCTGTAAAGATAGCCAAGAAATAGAACAGAATGCTCTACTCCACTTAACAAGTATTTAATTGGAATTGTTGTATATGGCAGCTTTTTTGGCACATTTTCAACACTGTGTTGCTAGCAAAATGGGTCTCAGCACTAGAATAGCCAATAAAGTTACTAATAAACTTAATCCCTTTAACCCTTCTAAATGTAAAATACTGTAATATGTTTATTTCTATGGTACAGTTTATTTCTTAAGAACAAACAAAATAAAACATGTAGCATTTATCAACCTAATAGAATAATAGCATATCAACCTATCATCATGGTAGTAGTAAACCCAATCTTTGTAGTACTAGTCAGATAGAATTATTTTAATAATCGTAGGTACATGATATGCTCCAGTTTTGACTTCCACTCCCATAATCAGCACTAGTTTGTAGCATTAAAAATATCTCTGGGAGTCTTAAATAATCTTAGAAATGACACAAGGGTGAGAAGCAGTAGCTGAAGTGGATAAATTAGTACATACTGGCACTGCTTGAGTGCAGGAAACCATGGGTGGGTGCTACAAAGGGTAGCAGTTTGGCGGGGACTATGGGTGGACTGGCAGAGGTTATGAGCAGGCACTATGGATTGTGGTTAGGCTGATGGGGCCCTAGGTAGGTATTACAGAGGATGGGTGGTGCTACAGTGTTGCATCTCATATTCCATAATATGGCTTCTCAGTGGACTTACAGAACAACCTGTGACATTCCCGAGTGGCTTTCCCATGGTTTTGCTTGTGGGAAGCTGCCAGAGAAAGTTGCAAATGAAAACCATGTGATCATGATTCTCTATGATCATGATCATGAATCATGAGCTAAGAACAAAGATTATGATAATGTAGTTGTGGGGATGTTACAATGGACAGAACTCTGATTCGCTGTCATCGTACCTTTGAATGGTTGCTGAACAAATGGTGTTATCTGAGGACTAGCTGTATGGTTCTCTTCTATTCAGTGCTTACTTGAGTTTGGCCTGTGCATTATGACTTCCTTAATATTTGGAATATGACTTTTTATTTGTCTCTACATGATCAATTATTTAAATGGCTGTTATTCTCAGTTTGGGGAACAAATGTTCTACAGAGAGCATAGCCTACCATATAATCTGCCACTTTTAGCAGTATAATACATCTCGCTCCTAAACCTGAGAATGCATCAACATGAGAAGAACTCGAAAATTAAGAAGACATTCTTTTGGTCTTGCTGTAGACCCTGAAGCTATGGTACAAGAAGAGATGTTGTAACAAAATTTAGCATTAGTCTTTTTTACTAACACAACATTAATGACTTTCAGTCATTATTGACTTGAGTTGTGTTTGTAGTGACTGACCTAGAGGTGAAAGGCTCCACATCTTATTTCCAGTCCCTGGAGAGATCTACTGTTCCACAATTTAACTTGATGGAATGCAATTATTGGTCAATTGATTTTCATTGATTGTGCTATGGGCCATAAACATGATAACATTCCTGTGACTGCCAGCCATTAATTCCTCTGAGATGTTCTCTAGGCAACATCTTGAGTCACAGAAAAGCCACTTACAGGCAAGGACTCACATTTCAAACCCTGCAGTCTACATAGCTATATAAAAACATAGTATTGTATTGATATGCAAAGATGAAGAGAAGGGCATGAATAAATCAAGAAACAAAGGTGTCTTAAATAATGTTTATGTGTTAAAAAGTAGGAAATAAAGTAAGTGAAATGCATTCATAGTGCTTCTTTAACACAAATTTTCTATCATTAGGATATTGTGAAATGAGTTTCAAAGAATCACATAAACAATATGGCTGTGATCATAATCTTACACTTGTTTACATGAGCCACAGTTAATTTAATTAATCTAAATGCACAACACACTAAAACAGAAATTAACCTAATTCTAAACTAAACTAAAATGAGCTGGTAACCCAGAGTGCTGTCCAAACATAACCAGTGTGCCAGAAAATAGCTAGGCACATTGAACTGCATCTTGTTGGATATGGCATAATACTTAAGTTTGTCAGTTCCTCTATATGGAATACCATTATTCTTCCAGGTCTTCCCCAGTTTTTCATGAGCTCATATTGAATACCTTTGAAAGTCTTCATTATATTGTTGTTGACCAAAAGCTGAGGGCATGGTTTGATAGCTAACCAATATTTTGGTTCACATTGGATGGCTTGATTAATGACCAATTAAGAGTCAGTAGATGTTGAAATGTTGTAAAAACTAGTAATTGAGAGTTAAAGTTGGAAAAACACAATAAACAGAATTATTTTTTAAAAAGAGTCATTTGAGATTAAAACGGTCACCTTCCTGTCTTTGAGTGACTTAGTACTTGGATTTATCCACTACATTAGACTAGAAATATCCTAGTTATTGGCTTGTGTAAGCTTGATTTGTCTACATAGGATTCAGTGCATAAATACCAGATTCTGGCTGCAACAGCAACCAAGAGATATCCCAAATAACTTTTGTTGACATCTAGATTTTTCACCTGCAATTTGGCAGCACTTGTTGAACAAAATGGCTGTATATGCATGATTCATGAGTTCTAAAGCAAAATTTAGCTTTCTAATTTTCTAAACGTTTTCTGAACAGTTTTAATTCCAGAGCTATAATTGCAGGACCACCATTAGTGAGCTGCTGGCATTATTACTTGGTTTGCTGTTTGGATGTTTGTGTGTTTTTAGGGGCGGGGAATTTTGGTGGGTGGGTATGTGGATGGGGATTGTTGTATGTGTGTTGGGTCTGGTCTCTGGGTGTTATGTGAATTTCGTTCTATGTGTATGCTGCATATATACATACAATGACAAAGTATTTAACTTAATTAAATAATAGATAAATTTCTGTAGTTGCCATGCTAAAATTGTTGCATGCACATACACACACACAGAGAAAGAGACAATGACAGAGATACTGTTTACTTTGATCAAACAGTTTCATTTTGTATATAAACTTTTTCAGTAAACATGCATAATTATCTACCCAGAGAATACTACACACATAGAAAAAGATACCTTCTATCTAGATACCTTCTAATTTAGATAAATAAATTATTGAAGTTTCTATTCAAGTTCACAGTATGTAAAGGCTGAAATTTTGAACATGAATACGTAAAGGCTAAAATTTTGAACATGAGTACAGTGGAATTTACTTTACTATAAAGATACATAACCATGAATAATCTACTCAGAATTAAAAAAAGAGAAAAATATCATCTTTACCTGAATAGAGATGAAACTTGTGAATAAGTATAATAATTCAGATGACCCAGATCACAAATTCTTCTATTTCCAGATTTTACAATTTGTATATATTGGCATAGTTATTTGTAACTAATAATTTGACCACATATAGGTGGTCCTCGACTTACGACCACAATTGAGTCCAACATTTCTGTTGTTAAGTGAGACATTTGTTAAGTGAATTTTTGCCCCATTTTAAATCTTTCTTGTCATAGTTGTTAAGTGTTATCACTGCAGTTGTTAAATAAGTAACTTGATTGTTAAGTGAATATGGCTTCTCCATTTATTTTGCTTGACAGAAGGTCACAAAATAGGATCACATGTCCTGGACACTGCAACTGTGATAAATGTGAGTCACTTGCTAAGCGACTCAATTTTGATCACATGTCCATGGAGATGCTGCAACGGTCGTAAGTGTGAAATATAGTCATAATTCACTTTTTTTCAGTGCCGTTGTAACATTCAACAGTCACTAAACAAACTGCTGTAAGTTGAGGGAAACCTGTAGTGTTATATCCATTCAGCAACACCTCCACAGAATGCTTTTTCTTCATCCTATTTTGGAATAAATATTTTATCAGAATGTGTATTTACTAAAAAGTTTCAATTTTCTAAGCCTGCTGTATCTTTCTGAATATCTTGGTAAAGAGAATAAAGAAAAATAATTGAGATTGTTGTGGGTGAATGGGGATCTCTGTTTGATGTCAGAAAGCAAATAAATCTGAGAGTGAGATGGATGGTACAGAATCTAAATTTAATAAAGAAATAAATACCGGTAACTGTACTTAAGAATCATATTGATCATAACAGCCTTTGATGCTTAACAACATTTGGCAAAATAATCTTTTAAGATGGTTGCCTTGAGTATATATGTATGTATGTATCATATTTGGCTAAGGATGCTTAATTTCATGTAGCATGTGACAAGTTAAAAAGTGTTAAGAGTTAGATAATTCATATGGGATCCTCTGTACTATTCCTTTCAAGATTGCCTTTCCTAGTGGTTGACAACATATTGTAAGAGAAGAGGAATTTTGGTAGGTACTTAATTGAGGAAGGCTGATAGAGACAATGATGTTTTACTTCTTTTTCTTCCAACAGAGAAAATTGAATGGATACTACTTTATGACTTGAAAGATAAGAAATGTGTGATTGGCATCGTTGTGTTATTTATTTATTATGTTTCAATGTGAGTTGAATATTGACATGTACTGTTTTGTGCAGTGGTATTTGTGCTTCCTAAAATTACAATTAGTTCTTAAGTTATGTCTGTTCATTCATCGACTGTTGACAGTTGCGATGTCATCGAATGAATAGTAGTTACTAGTGGTCTTCAAAGTTTCCACTTGTAGCATCACTGATCACCTGATCAAGATTTGATTTACTTCCCTCATAGCATCCCACAATAATGTTCGTGGAAATTGCTACTATTTCAATTTCCCCCACTGACCTACAGTATCTCCCCCTATTCTGTGTTCTTTTGGCCGCCCTGTACTCTGTGGCCTATCCCTGTTAGCCCCCATCTGATTTTCACTATCTTCTTCTTTCTGCTGCTGCCCTGGCACTGGGATCAGATGCTGTCCCAGGATGCATGCAGTAAGTGTGAGAGGGCGGCAGAGCCTCAACTACCAAATTATGTTTGTGCAGGCCCAGCCAGGGAGAATGCAGTGGTGCAGAGCCTGTGGAGGAGGCAGGGTGGCAGTATACGTGAAAGAGCCCTATTTTCTGCTTCTGATGGAGGAACAATAGCCTCCAAACCATTGAGTGTTCAGTGGGATGGGACATAAAGTTACAACACAGTCCATCTCTGGGTGAGGCAGGAAAGGTTGCAGCTCCTCAGGCAAAGATGGCAACTATATATGAGGTGGTATTTGGAATGGCAGAGGAACTGGAGGAAGCAGAGCGATGAGGGCTTCCCAGAGGTGCAGCCCGTGTGCTGCAGTTTATTTTGGAAGTGTTCCTGGGGAAGAAGGCTGTGGGTTTCACTGAGGAATGGAGGTGACTCCAACACCAACAGAGCCTACCTATAGGCTCTGATTGCTCAGCCCACCCTTTTACAATGTCTCATGAACAGCCTGCAGCTACCAACAGGAATTGCAGGTGTTATGGGGGTTTTTCAGGGGGGGGGTTTGTATTGTTTTGTGTTTGTTATTATATGGGGAACTGCCCAGAGTCTGTTTAAAATTTAAAGGTTCCAGATTCTAAGATCAATAAGAATATAAGCCCATCCAATCTAATTGGGAAATGTTGTGCTGATTATAAAAGGAGGTTTACATTTTTACTATATCTGGAGGAGAAAAGTATATTTTCTGTATAAAAAAAAAAACCATAAAGTGTATCATTTTCTGATAAATGTGTTTGTCTCCGTTCTAAAGTTTTTATTAGCTGCCTATATTTGTGGAAATACAATGAGCACATATTGGGCATTTCTTTCTCTCTTCCTGTCCTTTTAGAGCAAAAAAGCTGTTCTGTGATGTAGTTTTTATTTCTCAACAGTAGCCCATTAGTTATTTTTTAAAAAATAAACAAAGCAAAATAGCTATTGCAGGCTTTCTAACAGAGGAAAAATAAAACAATTTTCATTCTTTTTCCTTAAAAATGCTTCTCTGTAAGATATAGCACTGTTAGCCTCAGTAGGTTTCATGGAGACATTTGCTCAGTAATCTTCATATTGGTTGTACTTCTAAGTATTTTGTGATTGATATGTTTTACACTTTCAGTTGAAAAGTAGGCTAAAAATAAATGGCAGGCTGATAGATTATCTTCTGCAAGACTGTTTAGAAACAAAACTTTTTTTTCTTCAATTTTAAAACTGAAATCCTTAATAGTGGATGTTTGGGTTTTAGTATTTTTGTGGTCATTCAAATGGATCTTTTCTAGATAGTTTTGTGTGACATGATGACAATTATGTTTGAAAAAAAAAAAGGTGAGAGACCGGGGACCTATTTGGGTGGAGATTTCAGATATTTTAAGGAGTTTCAGAAGTTTTAAGTAACTGGTATTTTACACTTCTGCAAAAGTTAATCATCCATTATGAATTTTTACCACTTCAACCTCCATTCTAAAAAAATACAACTGGAGGGTTAAAACCTTGACCTCTTCACTTTGTAAGTTGCTGGAGCTGCAAAAGGGATGCTGATGGGCCTAAATATGACCCTCAGGTTTCATTTTTGCGTACCCTGATCTAAAACCTGTAGAAATATTTATAACAAAATACTGTATATTTTTACCTGCCTTCCTGCCTTTTCAGTGGTACTGAAGCCATTGCCTGTATACCCTTCTTTGGTGTCCAACTTTTCTATTGTGGCTTCTTGCCAACAATGCTCTCCTCCATCCCTCCCTCTCTTCCCTTTCTTTTGTTCCCTCATACTTTCCCTTGGGAGCCCCTTTCGCTTACTAGTTTCCTGTTTGCATTCAGCACATCTTATATTCACAGAGAAGACCCAGCCTTTGTGACCACTTCATAGCTTCTTGCAGGAATCTAAATGAAATCATCCCCAATTGATGGCTATTCAATATCTGCTTGAATAAATCAAAGAAAGGGAACCCACCACTTCCCTGGATAATTGGTTTCACTACAAAACTGCTCTTCTGGTTGGAAGATTTCTCTTTAACACTCCACCATCCTAGAATGTGCCTTCCTTCATTCCATGTTCTGTTTACTGACATGATAAACAACACATTTTGCCCTTTGGTGTAACATCCTTTCAAAGTTGCTATCATATTTCTTATAGCTCATTTTTCTGAAGTCCAAACATGCCAATTCCCCCCAGTCTCTCCTAAGACTTAGTTTCCAGTGCCCTGGATTCTGTCAATGCTTTTATCTGCACCTGTTCCAGTTTCTCTGAATATTTCTTAAATGTGACACTGATGCAAACAATTTAGAATATTATGGAATTATTTCTTCCCGCAATCTGGAACTGCAGTTCAGCTGATGCACCAAAAATTAATTTATATCCTGTTCCATTTTTATAAGGAACCATTGGTTTCCATAGCAGTTCAGCCAGTTGTATAGGAGTCATTGCAGACCCATTTATTATTTTTCATAGCTTAGCAGAATGATAAGATGCAAAGGAGTATCACAATGTGTGTTCTATAAAGCTGGGCAAACAAAAGGGTGCATCTGTTAGACTTTTTCTGTGTGGTTCAAATCAAACAAGGATTGACATGACATCTTTTGGTCAGATGGTTAGGTATCATAAAAGTCACAAGTCACCAAGTCCCCTTTTTTCAAAAGCCATCTTTGAATATATTCTGATAAAATACTTTTGGAGTTGAGTAAGAGACTTTACCGGCACCTAACACCCCCCACCCCACAACACACACACATATTACAGAAAAGAATTTGCATTTTTCTCCCACAAATCCTACTGCAATTACCATTCTTTTTTGTATGTAAAGATAAGGTATTATAAATGTAGTTGATCACCACAGGAGTTTTTATACTGATGTAGTTTCTTCATTATTTTCCCTCTGCTTTTGTTCTCTTCCTAAAATTATTTCTTTTACTAAATGCTTAGATTGATTCTTATGTGAAATGAAGATAAATAAGACAGATGTGAAGCTAAAATAATAGAAAATGGGAGATATTCGTCATTTGGACTATTTGTCTTTCAATACGTTGCTTGAATTGGCTCATTAGTTAAGAAAATAGGGATTTGCATTTTCTTAACCAATGCAGTGATTTTTTTGGAATAGCAGATCCATAAATGATTTGAAGTGTAATGGTTGGATAATAGACTTCTTTTTCCTGAAATAATTTAATGAATGTAATATAAAATTTGTTATAAGATGAACACCTATATAAATGTTTTAAATAAAAAATAAATTAAATATAGCAGTGATAGTAATTTAAGTGTTGAATATTTTATAGATACAACATTAATGTAATGTTAGATGAGGAAAATTCAACTGGTGCTAAATGAATGGGAAGGTTCATGATAGACAACATATCTTGCACGTATCATGTCCTAGATTCAATTCCCAGCATACCAGTTAGAGGATATTTGCAGCAAGTTTGGTAATATAGCTTCCTTAGATCTGATGGCTCACTGCTAATCAGCTGAATAGTTGGAGCTCATGTAAAGGTATTTTATTATGTTCAGTCTGTTAATACTATTTACAGGAGTCCTCTATATAATTAGGTGTCAACTCAAATAAGTGCTATGCTAGATCAGAGTAAAGATTTGTCTAGTCTAGCATTCTATTACAGTGGTCAAATAAATGGCAAAGGGAACCCCAAAACAGATACTTTAAAATTACTTCAAAATACTACTGAGGCTGCTATAGTAAACTTTATTAATGGTAGTTCTACTGTTTTTCACTTCCAGTCATCATTGTCTGAAAAAAGGTCAGACATGTTAGGAAAGGTTGGATTAATCAGAATTTTTCACAGTGTGACAGTATGTCACGAACTAGGGCTGGCTGTCATCCTGTCATTTGAGCTTGCAAACATATATGCTGTTCTATTTTAGTTGATAATAGAAGTTGGGAGTGAAGAGATAATAAATGTTCTCACAGAGTAACTTTTTCATAGGAAAGGGGATGCTGGCAAGGAGGGATAAGAAAGCTGAAAGCTTATAGAAGGACTGTGGAGGAAGGAAAAGGCAGTTGTTGATCATGGGCAATTTTGAACTGCTGAAGCCATATTAGTTTCAGGGCAGAATCTGGAAAAGACTGCTGAACAGTTTTACATGGATAGCTTAAAGCACGGGTGTCAAACACACGGTGTCATGTTTCCATCATGTGACATATCACAACATTTTCCCCTTCACAGAGCTGGGGTGGCCTGTATGTGATGCATCTGGCCCGCAGGCCACCAGTTGACACCCCTAGCTTAAAGACTATGAAAGAAAGAAACATTTTAAACAGATGCATATGGTTTCCAGGGTACGCTCACAAATTCAAATTCAAATTCAAATTGTATTGGTCACATGCACAGTCATACATGGTACAATATGCAGTGAAATGCTTACGCAACCATTCACGACCACAGGTAAG
>JANHFJ010005994.1:299014-310631 GCA_032468195.1 Cerberus rynchops
AACCTTAATTTAATCGGCCTTAATTTAATTTAATTTTAATTGGTTTTTAAATTGTCTATCTGTGTGTTTTATTGGCTTTACACCGCCCCGAGTCCTTCGGGAGAGGGGGCGGTATATAAATTTTGATAAATAAATAAATAAATACTGACATTGGCATACAATCAGAATTCTTCTGGCTCTATCAGTGTCCATAGGAACTTGCTACTTGCATCATGCCACAAATTTCTTTCCTTTTGAGCATGAGTATAACATAATGCCATACATAGAAAAAAAATAGCCTTGTGCTGTAACATTACAGTGCTCTTGAAATCAGTCTGATCTTAGCCACCATGGACATTGCTGTGTTGCCTCCAACCCAGGATAACTTCCCTGGCTTATAGAAACCACCCCCCTCAAAAGAAAAGAAAAGAAAACAAAAGAAAAGAAAAGACCAAGAAAAACTTATACTTTTTTTTTAAAGTATGGAAATAAGATTAAATGAAGGTTTCTCCTTTATTGAGCAGTTATGTATTAGTTATCACTGTAAACTCTGCAGGCCAGAATAAACTTTTTGTCCCTCATAATATTACAAATATTTGTGCTACATAGCCACATTTTTATCTTTTTCCTTAGTTATTTCTTGTTAAATATTCCTACTCAGAACATAAGCACTGGGATTATTGGATAAAATCTGGTAATTTTTTTTGCTTATCTTTTTTTTTAAATTTATGCTGCATGTAACAACTGTCTGCGTTTCCTGAATATTGTGATGTATGCTCTTATAAAGATGTTGAAGAGAGTGTTCCTGCCACTACTTTGAAATTTTGGTGTTTTGCTTTGCAGGTTTTGTTTGAATTATATACCTTCATTACAATTAATTGGGTCCTATGTGTATACTGGCTGAATATATCACTGCATAGCAACATACATAGATAGATACATACACCTGCATAAAGGAAGGAAAAAAGATGTTAAAAAAGGCTACCCTTACACTTCTGCAGGTTTCAATTCAAATTGAAACCAGTCTTATTAGTGATTTCTTTGCAATTAAGATTGTAATTTTAATTAGTCATGACATCTGAGTGCTTTCTGTACAACCAAGGTAGAAATATAAATAAAAAAGATGTGACATTCCCAAGTGAACTTCGTGTGGCAAGATTGAAATGGTAGATATCCATTTATAAAGAGGCAGCAGAAGAAAAGTGAGCAAAAATCTGCCTCTAATGTGTATTGTTCATATTTCATTAAAATGAATGTGTGAAAAACAATTAGATTGAATGTCTAATGGTTTGAACTATTCTTTCTGTCCCTCAAGATGAACTTTATTACCAGTTAGCATATTACTAGATTCTGTATCTTCTGAGAGAGAATCTGTTGTGTTGTTACCACAATAGAAGTGTCATTTGAGATGTTCTTTTTCCATTGCAAGTGATTTGCTGGAGAATGAAGATATTCAATCATAATAACCTCATTTTCTCTGTTTTAAGCACCTTTGTAATATGGCTGGCATATCTACTTGAAATGCATTATGACATTTCATCAGAGAGAATATTGTGTATTTGTTTCATTACAATACAATATTGTCTCAATCATCATGCATCATTTGGGCAGTATCCATCACCAGGCATCATAAATCACTTGGAGAATTACAGAAATGGAGGAAGTAAAACCTGTAAGTTCATAAAACTCCTAAAAGAACCCCACTGGTTCATATTAAACCTAAAGTAAGTACAATATCAAATTAAAACTTATTTAAAAGCTTGGTATTCTAACATATTTCCCTCACGTTTCCTCAATTTCACATAGTAGCAGCATTGTCAAACTGGCGACCTGTGGGCCAGATGTGTCACGCACAGGCCACGCCCACCCAGCTCTGCAAATGGGAAAAACATCACATAACACCTTGACACGAGGAGCTTGACACCTGTGACTTACAGTCATTTTTTCTTCTTTTTTTATCTATGTTGTCTGATATAGTACCTTGGTCTTGGGGAAACATCATTTTGTTTCACTGTGTACTGTACTGTATATTGTTGAAATGACAATAAAGGCTACTTGACTTGACTTGACTTGACTACTAGGGTCACATGTTGTGCTGAAATCTAATATGATTGGTTTGGTTTTACCAATTTGTGTAAATACTGCCACTGTCGTTATTAAACATAGCATAGTTTTCTATATTAAAACTAAGTAAGTGTTCATCATATTAGCCCTAAATAAACTATAGCTCAGTAGAGGGATGAAAATTATATTGAATGCAGTCCCTCTATATGTGATTTGCAATTTTTTAAGCTCCTGAAGTGTAATATTGCACAATCATTAAATGTCATACAGTTTAAATATTAGCCCAGGGTAGAGAATTTCACATAAATATAATTTATCCTCATGTCCACATCTTGTTGAAACAAGGTTTTATTTTGTCTTAAATATCAATTGCAATATTTTCATACATGTAGTCCTCCATTTACAGTATGACCACAGTTGGGCCTGGAATCTTGGTCACTGAGCAAAACAGTTGTTAATAAGATGCCGTGTGACCATACTTCACTCAATTATTACAAACCAGCTCTCCCATCTGTAGTCATTAAGCAGACTTCTGGAGAAAGGACCTGGTCTCTGAAGTGTGGTGGGGTCAGGAAGTGGCTCCAGCATTCCACCACATCCAGGAGAGGAGTCTGGTGTCCTCTCCCCACCCTACTGGAGAAAGTTCAGATCCTGATGTTCATAAAATGTTCTTTTCTAGAGGAACAGAAACACTACTGAACATTATTGTTCTGAAAGGCTCAGAACTATTATTCTGAAAGGCTCAGAACAAAGCCATTTGCTAGTGTGTTTGTTTAAAATCGTTCAGAATGATGGTGTTTTCTATCATTTTAACAAATCTCATTGTTTCTGTTTGTCTGGAGTGGGGAACCATATGAACTCCATTCCTATAGAGTAGAGGAGGATTTTTCTTCCCTGCGTGAGGTGGACGAAAATCTGTCAATGTGCTGGGTAAATGGACCTCAAATCCAACTTGGTTTCTGAATGTCTGAAGTGTATTTTTATAGACTATTACAGACTGTTGATAGCTATTCTTCTCTCATTAAACAATAAATAAATGATTGAATGCCCTCCATTTACTACTCATACGCACCATCTGCTGATGATATTAGGATGTCAAATCAATATATTATGGGGGCTGCATAAAGACACGAAAATTTCCCTGAATGGCACAAACAACATTTTTATGACATTCTCCATGATTCATATGAACATTCTGATATCTTTAGGGGGCGTTTTCTTTTTCTTATGACATTTTAAAAAGGTGTTCTGTATTACCATAATAGGGGAAAAAATAGATTCTTGCCGATGAAAAGACCTGACTTTTAGATTTAGAAAGTATTCCAAAGAATTAAATTTCCTAAAGAGGATGGAAATATCTTGCCTAGGATTTTCTGTGATCATCTTTGATGATTCCTCCTTGGAGGTATTAGAGGATAGAATTTGTACTGAAACTACAAATTCTCCTTTGGCTGGGAATGGGGGCTATAGAATGAAATTTGGGGATGGACATTGGGTAGAAGAAGAAAGTGCAGAAGACAGGAATGCCAGAATACTACATAATGGCTTAACCATGAATATTGTTGACCAAACAGTTATCTGGGTTTGCTCCACATACTTGCTACCCATAAATCATGTTTTGCAAGATACAGCATTTAAGGTATATGTTTCACTGTCAAAATTAAGCAAATCACAGTAAAACAATATGTAAACCCATCCATGGATTTTTTGTGACAGTAATACATGGAATACCTGTGTTCCTTTTTAATAACTCTTATGAATGGGGAGAATCTTTTCACATTTCATTTTTTTCAGGACCAGGTAAGAGTTTTGTTTTGTTTAAAAGTAAATTAGTGGAATACATTGCTGTTACCTAACTGTGTGGGTGGAAGTGAACATCTGTCTTTAATTAAATAAAACTTGCAGTATTAACTGGTTCTGCAGAATACAAAATTACTAAGGGGAAAATGATACTCCAGAGCAATGTATGCTTTTGTAAGCAAACTTGCTGAAGAAAATACCTGGAAGTCTTCAAAAATATATCAGATATTGCATTAAATCAGTCATTCATGTCAAGCTAGTAGTTTATTTTTGCAGAAAGAGACTTTCATTTTGATAGTGATGAGGAGAAAACAAGAAAGTGCGTACCTTTAGAAACAGATGACAACAACTCATGGGTGTTTTCATTTCAAATTCTGTTTGTCCACCTCACATAAACGTGTTCCGCTCTAAGCTAAAATAAAATCCCACTCCTTTGAGGAAAAGATTTATTACTATTTTTAATATAGAAAAATATTTTCTGTAGAACACTTAGTATTTTTTTTTTATTTTCTTAAACAATAGGGCTATGTTCTTCACAAAAGTGACTGTACACTAGGGGTGTCAAACTCACGCCGTCATGGCATCATCATGTGACGTATTAGAACTTTTTTCCCCTTTGCTAAACCAGGCAGGGGCAGGGGCAGTGCCAGCACATGACGCATCTGGCCCGCTGCCCACGAGTTTGACAGCCCTGCTGTACGCAGTGCACAAATGTTGAAAAAGAACAGTTTAACAACAACTATAGAGCCCAGGTCTCAAACATAAATCCACTTGATAAAAAGAGTATTAAGCAGCAAAGCTTGCCATTCTTACAATCAAATAACTGGGGGAAAAGCCCAAGTCTTTGATGCCTTTTTAAAGGCTAACAGGTTGAGGCCATCCAGATATCTGGAAGAATGTTGTTCCATAGGGCAGGCAACTGCTGTCGAGAAGGACTGACTAAGATGAAAGTAATTGACTGTTTAATGAAAGGAACTGAGTGCATGACCTCCCTGTTAAACCTGATGGGATGAGCAGAGACAATTGGAGAAAGATGATCCTGTAAATATCACAAGCACACCGTCTGAAGTAGCACAGTCCAAGTCCTCCTAAGTCAGATGAATAGGTATGCATTTATAATAGTCCTTGACTTACACCCATCTGTTCAAAGTCATAATAGCACTTATGACCCTTGCAGCATTCCCACATGGTCACGTGATCAAAATTTGGATGCTTGACAATTGGCGTGTTTTTATGACAGTTGTGGTGTTCCAGGATCATGTGATCACATTTTGTTTGCTATCTTCTGACAAGCGAAGACAAGGAGAAAACCAGATTCACTTAACCGTGTTATTAACTTAATAACTGCAGTGATTCACTTAGCAACTGTGGCAAGAAAAGTCATAAAATATGGTACATTTGTAATTTTAGAGCTCAAGATAGGAGAGTTGAATCATCCACCACTAAGCCCCCACTGCCTCATGTTGTGTGTGTGTGTCCTTGATTCAGTTTTTTAGCTTCTTCTGACTGCCTGAATTAGTCACTATATTTTTCTTCACAAGTTTTTTTGTAAGTTTGGCCTTGCCTTCTTCTTAAGGCTGGAAGAGAGAGAGATTGACCCAAGATCACCAAGATCACTTTGTGCTTAAGGCAGAACTAGAAATTACAGTCTTCTGGTTTTTCTTTGGTGCCTTAACCACTACACAAAACAGTGTCCCTTTGCCTGGACTAGTCCCTATATTTTTCTCAGCAAGATTTTTGGGAAGTGATTTGTCCTTACCCCCTTCCTAAGATTGGGAGAGAGAATACTGGCCCAGGATCACCCCACTTTGTGTTTAAGGCTGGACTTAAAACTCACAGTCTCCCGGTTTCTAGCCCAGTGCCGTAACCACTGTACTGAACGGACTTTATGTATTCCTATAAAACTATTTGTAATAGTAAGAAAAAGATAGTTTCTTATTGTGTTTAGCCAAAAGGTGTTTTGCAAAAAAGAATCTATTTGTGCTCAGAATCCATTGTTATTCTACTCATTCCTGAATATGTGATTACTTAGTTCATGGTGCCTGAATAATCAACACATGATATGTTATCTAGTATTTTATGGAGTCAATTCAAATTCCTATAGCATTTTTCACAAACTTCCTTGAAAATTACTACGGAATTAACTGTCTGTTTGCAAAATCGAAGAAGCTTATTCGGTTGCAATGCAGGGCAAGTATACAAGTGTTTTGAGCATGTAAAGATAAGAACATTTTCGCATTAATGTTGCATTTATTGTGGAATTAAAACCTGACAGCCAATCTTCGATACTGGATGATGACAATTCATGATCCTTTTTTTTTTTTAAAAAGTATCCCTTTTCTGTAAACTAATGAGCAAATCAATCAGGAGATATTAAGGACTTTCAAACTATTTATGTCAGAGAATATTTCTCTTTTTCACTCACAAAGCTACGAATTGGCAAACTCATAAATCAGAGGAACAGCAGTAGACATTGGTGCTAGGCAAATTAGGAACTGAGTGATTCCACAGGGGAAAAAAAAGTAATAATGAAAATAAACAGGACACTGTTAAGTAAAATAGGACAACATCAATAACCAAATGAAAACATAATAGCAAGCTAGATTGTCAGAATGAATTTGGAATGGAGCATAAAAATGACATTGCTGTAAGACAAACATGGTCAAATGTAAAGTAATAATTTGTGCCTTATAGCCAAATGTGCGGTCTTTTCAAGAAATATAGTAGCAATTGCATTGATGGGTTTATCCCTAAAGGCCTAAGCATTGCTGCATTTGATATAGCAAATGAAGCTTATACAGTCTGCTGTTAACTGGTTACTGGAGGAGCAGAGGGAGGATGCAATATGTACCAAATTGTTGCTCTATTATATTATAAAACTGACAGGATTGTTTAAACAAATGAGCAAATGCCGTAGAAAACAGTTATGGTCATGGACTTTTCTACCAAATAAAAGTATATATGTGTGTTTGTACATGTGAATTTATATCTTCAGAGTTCATGCTTTTTGCAAATCATTGAAATCTGCTTCCAGATTACTGTGGTTTTGAAAGCAAGTCTCCAACTCTTGGATGTTCCTCTCCTTTTTTGCCTTTTGTTGAAACTTTTTTTTTTCATATCCTTCATGAAACATGCAAATTCCTTGACTAGTGTGCATCACTTTCCCCTCCCACTTTCTCCTTTGGCCTGACAGCAGCAAGTTTGAGGTATAAAATAGATGTACTGTAAGAATAAATGAGTTTTCATGTTCTGCGCCATCTCCATCTTGGAAGTAGCAATTGCTTTCACTATTGGAAGAACAAGCAATTTGGTTTTATGCCAAATTTCAGTTGTTCCTGCAGAGTCCCTCTGAGGGAGATGGAAGGATTTTAGGAATATGAAATACAAACAAGCAAATAAATAAATCTCAAGAAGGATGCACTATAGAGAGGGGTTTAAACACTTCATTTATAGAGCCACAATGAGAAATAACACTCCAAAACCAGGCCATTTCATCTTCTATCAATATTTATTTTAACAAATGTTTAGCATACCATTGCTGGTTTTATTTTTAGATTTATGCTATAAGGGAGATGACATAAAGAAATCAAACTAGGGGTCCTATTTAAATATTTATGTATTTATTTTAAACCAATTCTGTTTTTTTGTAATTGGATTTTCATAAAACAAGACCCCTATGACTGAGAAAGTGCAAATTTTTTTCCTCAGTGCCCTCAATCCAGTATCTAAAATTCTGGGAAGTTCTTGATATCAATTCAAGACCGAGAATGCACTGTAATGAATGAGTAGGAAAAAAGGAACATACTGTAATATGCTCTTCAAGTGTTGGATCAGAAGGCTTAAGTAATAAGGTATCTTGGTTTGGAGAATCTTTACTCCAGAGACTATGAATGAACTGAGCTTTGAAGTTAGAATAAATCAAAATACTGAATTTGGTGTCTGAAAATTAAAAAAAAAATAACTTTCTTTATATATTACCAGATCTTTTGCAAATCAAGTAATTGAATATTATTAACAATATATCTTTAGTCACTGGGCTAAAATGTAAAAGATGTTGAAGGAAAAAAGAGTTCTCTAGAGAAATTTTAAACCAGTTAGCAATAACCAGTAGCTGTAAAATTCGTACAAAGATTTGTAGATAATTAGCTAAGAGAATGATAAGACCATATGGCCAGGCATTATGTGGTGCTTTTTTGTGGGGGGAAAAAAGTGACAGAGCAGGTTTCCCCCCCTAATTAATTTGTGTTATCCTTTGATTTATGCAATGTGTTTCATACTAAACTGAAATGTAATTTGTAAATTAATGTAAATATATCAACAGTGTTGGATTATCTTAGTCAGTGTTTATATTGCCAGATGGAAAAGCTGGTGGGAGACTATTCTTTATCTAATTGCAGGCAGCAGAAGACCTACTTGCATTCCATTTTAGTATGTTTTTGGCATCATGCTTCTATTTTCTGTTTTTTGCAGTGACCTTAATTGATTTATTGAGACAACAGTTTCAGGAATTAATATTCATATGACAAAGTCTAAAGTGCTTTCAATGAATGGATTCTATGCCCAGCATAATTTGTCATCCATGAAAAATTGTATACACATTAATGAAATAAGCATATAGTTTTTTGAAAGAACAGTATTCCAGAAGGAAGAATATATTTAAAGCATCTGCTCTATCTTTTTATCCTTGTATGGATGGGGGGGATGTTTAGTTAACTAGGAAATGAGGAATTGCATTCAGTTTAAATAACCTTCTCTCTCTCTTGCCCTCTCGTCCCCCTTCACTCTCTGTCATTTTACATATTGTTTCAGAAAGTTTGTTTTCCATTTTTGTTAAATTAATTTTTGTCGAATCCAATTCTCAATATCTTTTTTTATTCTAGAACTTCTTGCCATAATAGTTTAGGTGATAGGAAATTTTTTCTCCGGAGCAATTAAAGCATTACACATACAGATTGTATATACATTTCTACGGTGTGGTTTAATTAGAGAAAAATGAATTAATAATTCTATATGTGTATATGTAGTCAGTATATTAATATCTATTTATAAATCCCCTCCCTTAGAGAATATTATATAAAGAGAAAACATATTACTAGTGTTAATTATTTTTTCTGATAAGGTATTTTTCTTTCTTGTTAAATGGTGATGAACTTTCAGGCTAAATGGCTCCAAGTTAGTTTTCTGATATTCTGATGTTTTATCCACAATTGGGACCATCATCTTCAGAAGTGAAGTGACTCTGAGTGATATAATTCTCAGCTGTTCTGTTCTGCCTCTTTCATTTGAACTAATTGGATCGTTTTGTGGCAGTCAATGAAAGATGGTTGGTCCTGACTGGCAAACACATTAAATTATTCATGTTAATGTGATAATCATATTAATATTAATTATAATATGACATATGACTGTATAGAGAAGCCATTGAGATTCAACAACTTTCTAACAGCTTTAACAAGGAAGAGAGTCTGAAGACTAACAAAGCCTAGATCCTGGCTTTATACTAATAAAACAGACCTTAAAAACCAGGAAAGGGAATTTACAGCAGCCCCGCTTGGAGAAACAGTTAATAACCATCTATTTCAAAGACAAGCTAATCAGGAAAAAGCTTATTTTTAAATTGGGACCGAATATCTTTCTCTGATTCCCATGATACAATCCAGTGAGATCAAACAACAATCGGAACAACAGAGAATTATACTAGTGAGTGATTCATTTCACCTCTGAAGCGGCAGTCCAAATACTCATTATCATTTAATTGACTCTAGCCATGAATATCTGTAACCATGATATTATTGTTCTTCCTATTTAGAAAGTTGTTAATGGTGAGGATGGCTAAAATGCTGACTGCAGAAAAATTCTAGAAGTATCTCTATGAATTGTTTTCTACTAAATGTGTTTAGGATTGAGATATCTCTGAATTACTTTCCAGTAAATGTGTTTAACACTAATATTTTCTCTTTAAACAGCCTAATTATATGAAATGTAGCTCATTAGCATTTAATAAAGCAATAGCTTTATTTCTTGGGAGAAAATTGCAAATCATAAACCACATTATTGATAGTGTTATGCTAATCAGTAACCAAAATAAAAAAAATGAGTGTATACAGTTTATGTAGATTCAATCTACATGTTCTTTTTAGATCCTGAATCTGCTGACTGCTTTGGTGCCATAATCCTGTCCAGGTATTAGTTTTCTCACAGGAATCCACACTGCTTTAAAAAACATTGTGGCCCTCCTATGCTGTTCTTATACTCCAACAGCACTGCCCACTTTTCATAGAATCACAGAAGGAAGAGTCATCTAATATCATGCTAAGCGCATCATCCACTTAAGATGACTCTAGCCTCTGCTAGAATACTTCTATTGAAGGTGAACACAATATTTTTATGTGGCAGCCACTGCTTGACCTCACTTATAGTCAGGATGTTCCTCCTAATGTCTAGCCTGAACTTTCTTCCTTGTAATACTATAACAAACTCTGGTTCTGCTGTCTGAAGCAATAGAGAATAAGTCCTCTCCCTTTTCTGTATGACAGCCCATCAGATGTTTGAACATTTTGTCTCTCGGCTGACTCTTCTACAGATGAAGAGTGGTAAGATCCTTTAATTGTTCTTCAAAAGGCTTGATTATCTAGACTTCAGATGCTAGCATTTCTCTAAATTTTCTCCAATGTGGCACAGTCTTCTTTGATCTAGGCTGATGCTGACCCAATCTAGATATAGTATTCTAAGTGCAGTCTGATCAGGGCAGAGGAGCAATAACTTCCTATGATTTTCTCTTTTCCATTGTATTAGTTATGATTAGTTAATGGTGAATAGATTTCAAACTTGTATTTGATGCTAATGGCAACAAGGAATAAATAATCATTACTGAGTCCATGTAGGAAATGAAACATTTTGTTTAAGGCATTCTGGTATTTTGAAATTGAGCAGGTGGGAATCAGCTAACTTCAGATCTCTTTCCCCAGTTTCCCATTCTTGCTGTTTGGCAGGAACATGCTATGTCTTTCTTTGTCCTCCATTTCAGAAAAGTTCAGATATGCATGCATGCATTTATGCCATCCATTCACTCCATGTAGAACATCCATTCGTTAGGGCTGTATGTGTTTCTCAAGATAGAAGGGAATAATTGCCTTCCCTATCATTATTTGAATATATTCAAGTCAGAATTTCAGATAAAATGGAACTCTTTTAATAATTGTATTTACGTAAATAATCAAAGACTATCACAGAAATTCAATTGTTTTTTTGTGAGTATGGGAAAGGCATCAGTATTTTTTAGGCACAAAATGAAATAAATATGAGTTAAAATAGCCGTTAGGCATTATTGATTTTTATCACACCTGTCAGTTCCAGGACAGGACAGTCCATACTTCTCTAGTGAAGATTCTTTTAGATGAGCAAATCAGAGCTGGGAGAAATGGAGCTTGAAATATAGAAAGCAGACTGTGTTGCTCTGCTGAACTGGTAAAGATAAGAATCAAGATTCTGAACTGATGTTAGGTCTGGTTGATCCAAAAGTTTCCTATTGCTGGCAAATTGCAAATATTGATGTTGCTCAGTTACTTTTATGACTGAAGTAGGCTTTGTGTTCTAAGATGACCAATTCAACTGATGTCAATATCTAACAGAAGTGAGGAGAAGAGAAATTCCTGAAGATGGGCTCCAATATGAGTCTGAAAGTTTGTAAGAGTAAATCTCTGGTCCTGGTGACCAACGTAAATTTGATCTAATATCTAACAGAAGTCTCCAAATTCAGACCCTTAAATTCAGA
>JANHFJ010005996.1:18835-29791 GCA_032468195.1 Cerberus rynchops
GAGGGGAGGGGAAGGGAAGGGGGAGGGGAGGTGAGGGAAGGGACAGGGAAAGGACAGGGAAGGGGGAGAAGGGGGTGTGGGGAGGGGAGATTTTCTTTCTGTTCTGAATTTATTTTGAACCAATCTCATTGGGTGGCCTGGGTCCTACAATTCTGAGAGTAGGAAATCTTCTTTCTGTCCAGTGGCTGCATGCCATGCATGATTGTATACACCTTAGTCATGTACTAGCCTTTTTCTTGTAAAAAAGATATATAGCCCCAATTATTTCAGTTGCCTACTTCTGTACATTTCCCGGCATTGCTGCATCTTGTTTTAAACATGGTATCCAAAATTGTAGTTTTCCAGAGTAAACTTACCATGGAGACAGACACAGCCAGCCAGCCAGCCAGCCAGCCAAACAGATAGATATTATTCTACAATTAACTGAACACTTTTGTGATAGCAAGACATTAAAACGTCCTTTACACTGGTTGCTAAGGAAACCTTTATATTTAATGGGATCCCTGTGCAGATGCAGATTTTTTGAAGTGGAGGTTGAAAACATGACATCTGCTTATGCCATAAGGTCCTCAATAACCTGAGTGTTTTTAAAATATTTTTAAAAGAAATGCTATTTATTTATTTGTTGACATCTGCAATATTACATGTAATCACTCAATGTTGCTTGCTGCCTGACTCATAACATTGGTGAGTAGAAGATATTGCAATAAGGGAAGATTTAAATCTCTACTGCTCAAGACACAGGTGAGCAAAGAAAAAAGTTATGTGAGAGTTAATGTTGATATATGTACATCTAGGGTTTAGTGAAAGAATTAAGAAGGTGGCCCCATCCATGTTTACATTTAAGACATCTTCCCAATGAAGGTTAAACATAGGAGTAAATGTTGCCTATTTCCTGGAAGGAAAAACCATGGTACATCACAGTTTTAAGGATCTTTGGTTTTGTCAAAACTGCAGAGCTCAAAATAATTGGGCAAGATATGTATTTGAAGCCTGGCTAACGCACTCAGAAAAACCACAATTTTCTGGAGAACAATGCTGATAAACCTTCTAAAATATATCCATTTGAGAGCTGTACGGAGTTAAGAGTAGGGGAAAGAGGCACCATAAGCCCACAAAAATTTGATTATAAAGAAAGAAAACAGAAATTTCTATTCCATTTTTTATTCCAGAAAGTCAGTCTGGAAACCAGGAGACCATGAATTCTAGTCCTGCCATAGGCAGAACAAAATGGTGAACCTGGGCCAGTTACACTCCCTCAGCCTAACTCACCTCACAGGATTATTGTGGGGAAAATAGGAAGAGCAAGGAGTATTACGTATATTATTGAGTTATTTATTTCTAAAGGTAGAATAAAAATATATAATAAATAAAAATAACATTCTACTCTAAATTCTGAAAAGAATGAACATTAATTATTGATACTCATTAGTCATTTTTTCAGTGATCAATAAATGTACTGCTCATTAAAAATCAATGTTCTGACTGCTATCCCTTATGAAATGTAGACAATGAAAATATAGTCATATTTTTAAAATTAACCTGAAATAGATCTTGATGTGATTAATGGAGTGCTAAAAATAGATCCAGATGTTACAAAGTGTTAAAAATATGAGCAATTTAATTGGGAAGTGATTAAAAGATGTGTGATAGGGTAGAGGTTGCCAAATCTTTTGCTTTTAGAGAATGTTAGATGTTATCACATCTGCTGAGTAGCCAGGGTCATCTAAGCTATGTACACAGCAAAGCATTCTGGGTAGTCTCTGGAGGAACTGTTTCACAACCTTTCCTTTTCTTAAGTTCATACAATCTTCCTTTTAGGAATGTATTTCCACCAAGTAGAAACAAACAAACACAAATGTGTTTAAAAGAAATAACTTTCTAATCAGGGTGGCGTGTTTTTGGACAATCAAGTTGGTCAAAAAAGACTTGTTTGTTTAGCAAGATAACCAGACACATGACATCACTAAGTGACATTCTGTATTGATTCTCACTAGGGGTTAGGGTGGGCCAATATTCAACAAACAACAACAACACACACACACACAAATTATATTTTTGATTTCATCCCCCAAAAGGTTTCAGATTCTCCAAAAGGATCTTTAAAAAATTAACCTCTTTATGAATTCACCCAAGAGAAGTTTCTTGTAGAATATGGAACAAAGAGTTGTGGGAAATACGACACAATTTCTGAGACCTGGAATGCTTTCAGCAAGTTTGAAGACAATACAGCACTGAATGTATCAATAATTTGACTCCAAATAGAAATTTGCTTGGTTTCTACATTATACTACTACTACTTTTAACTCTTTGTAGTATTTTCAGACTCAGTGGTGTAACATGAAAGGTGAATCAGCAAACAAGATTTATCCTTTTACATATGTATAACATTTTAGTGAAGATTTTAATTACAGTATTACAGTATTACAATTACAGTAACAAAAACTACAAAGTAAACTCAGTGAAAAGTAAATAAATATACAGTTAAAAAGTGCAAAGAGAAAAAAGTTAAAAAAAGAAGTAAGAAAAGGAAAAGGAAAGAGTGGAATAAAAGAAAAGAAAAGATATGATAGGTAAAGTGAGTGATTAGAAATGAGGTTAACAAATCTGGTGTCTTTTGAAAGCTCCACTATGGTTGTGGCACTTAAGCAGGAGATCAATGCAGAGGTGAAATTCAGCAGGTTCTAGCAGGTTCGGTAGAACTGGTAGTAAATTTTCCAAGCAGTTTGGAGAACCAGTTCATAGCAGAAATCTCCATTTGTTTTTTTCCACTTTACAAGGTTAATCACAAGATTAATCCTGTAAGGAAGGCAGGAAAGAAACTCTGGAAATTCTGGTGTTGTTTCTAGACTAATCTTTATTGTCCTGCTTACAGAAACTGCCCACCCAGTCACATGACACTGCCCCCCAGCCATGCCCACTAAGCCACACCCACAGAACTGGTAGTAAAAAATTTGAATTCCACCACTGGATCAATGTCTTGTAGTCTCCTCATGAGGCGCAGAGGTCCAGAGCATATGTGGGCAATCTCTGTCCTTTCCTTATCTGGAGAGATTAGGAAAAGTTGTTATATCCACCAGTTCTTCAATCTTCGCTGTGGTCATCATTTTCAATCTCCAAGGAAAGCTGTTTAGCTCACCATGCCTTCATCAGAAATCCCCCAGCAAGATCTATTCTTGCTTTTCTTTAAAAAAGTTGATAGTCAATATTTACCATGCTTATTATTTCTGAAACATAGGATATTCAGCATACCTTGCATTTTTAAATATCCTGTGTTGTTACATTTCCCTGGGTAAACTCAATCTTGAAATTTCATCTGTTTAAGTATTCAAATCAATCTTTTTTTTACATAACTTTTAAATAGCTCAGTAGTTATTAATATAATAGCTTTCATTAATAAAATAAGCAAAATACATTATTTTCACCAATAAAACTACAACTACAAAACAGCTTCGGTTTTCCTGCATCGTTGCAAGAGACACCAAGTATTTAATAACTTCAGAACACAATTGTACCAAATTGTGCAGAGAACTGACAGGAACAGAAATTTGCTAATGAATTGTCTGTTTAAGTTTATCCAAAGGAGACGACATCCCATTCTGCATGCCACACTTGCCTGATGCTTGGGGAGCAGCGGGGAAATGCTAGAAAACAGCATGCAAAAGACTTTAGATGTGACAAGCACTTTTGTCCCTGCAGAATCATCCCTACCAGCTAGCTAGTCATAAGTACAATTCTGTATCTATTTAACCATCCTTATTTAATTTGATATGTCCCCTCGGATGCTTTTGATGACTTAATCAAATATAAAAGGGAAAACAAATAGCACCAAATATTTTAGAAGCCAAGGGAATAATGTGAAGCAAAGAAAGATAGTGATAAGGAGATACCCAGTACTCATTATGTAACCCAGCTCATCATTTCACAGGTTCAAGTCTTTTCCACCGAAATTAATGGGACGGTGCTGTATTAGGCCTTTAGTGTTTCAGATAATTCTGACTTAAAAATATTCTAGAATTATTTATTTCAACTTTGGTGACTTTGAGTCAATCTTGATTCCTGGAGACTACCTGGACAACTTCACAGTTTTCTTGGCAAGGTTTTTCAAAGTTTGTGTTAAGACACAGGTGTCAAACTCACCACAGCACCTTGCCGTTACGTGACATTTTTCAACATTTTCCCCATTCACAGAGCTGAGGTGGGCGTGGCCTGCATGGGGCACCAGTTTGACACCCTGTGTTAAGATATTTCAATTCAACTCAATTCAAATCTTTATTGTCAATGCACAACATGTGTGCAGTGAAATTGAAATTGAATGAGCCTCCATCGGTACAGTCACACAAAGCACAGAAACACACAGAATACATCTCCAGACTTATAAACAAATTTAAAGTTAGTACTGGAGCAGTGGGGTTGTGAAGTGAGCCAGAACACACAGTTGTGGCTGATTGGTACCAGAGAGCCAATTGCTGCGTGAGGCAATCTGGGCTGTGATTGGTTGCTGTGGGTGTAGATGGAGAGTTTCCCTTTCTCCCCCACCCCCATCTTTTTCTTGTGTGTGCCATATGTGTTCTGTAGTTTACCTGATGATGCTCGTGTTTCCCTGACAATCTCATTTGGTGTATATATAGATGTAAAATATATTTATTTATATAAAACCACAAGTTCATTTCAGCATCTCAGACTTAGTTTGGACATCAACTGCACAATTCCTTGACAACTTGTTACTGTCTTTTTCCTAAGGCTGAGAAAAAATGACTGGCTCAAAGTCATCCAGTTGGTTATATGTCTAAGTTGGAACTTCATGCTCTCCCAGTTTCTAGCTTGGTTCCTTAACCACTTCACCAAACTGGCTACTGCAAATATTAGGCTAGTAACTGGGATTTAGGCACAAAGACAGGCTGCTGACTTTGGAAGTAACAACTCTTGATCTTTCTTTGAGCAGTTAAGGATGCATTTTGGGGATGAACAATAGCCATCATTGCAAATCTTGCTCTCACCTCAGACATATAGTATACGTTTACTTAATTTCATATGCATATTTCATTAAAGAAAAGACAATGATTGCTATATTTGAGAAGCTTGGGAACAATGGACAAAAAACATGGATATAGCTGAATGCAGTGTTTACATTAGAAAAATAAAGGAGTAGAAATGCAGAACTTGGAAAACTGGAGATAGATCATAAAGAAAACATAGCACTGAGAAAATAAGCGAACCAAGGAAAATTTTAAAAAGATGATACCAGTTTGTTTGGCTTTGGTAAGATGGTTCCATCTTCCATGTTTAACCCAATCTTGGAAGGAATAGATTGCATATTTAGCCAGACCTGGAATAAGTAATGGACAAAACCCAAGAGAGTACCTACCAAAAAGCTCTCTAAATAGGTGCCACCTTGGAAGTTTTTGTACTTTTTTGTACCACTATCTTTTGTCTGTACTTAGGAGAATTCTGTAAGAATACTCTGGAGGGAGATGATGGCGCTCCAGTTAGAGCAGGGGTCTCAACCTTGGCACAGGGTGGCTGAGGAATTCTGGGTATTGAAGTCCACAATTCACAAAGTTGCCAAGTTGCCCTGAGTTAGAGTAATCTTGGGTGGAGGAAAGGATGATCCTGGGGAACAAGCAGAGCAGGTAAGGAGATTTGTGAGACATCTTTGCCCATTTTTCTTCTCCCCCCCTCCTTCTACTGAGTGATATACATGCATCACAGCAGCTCTTCATTAACTCACAAGTTGTTTCTTGTCTCAGTTCCAACTGTTTCTTCTCTGTATTTCTACCTGAACTTTAGATCATCTTGAGAGGGCCAGCTTCAGATGCCTTTGCATCCTGAGTGTTGGTGGATTGCTACTCAGGCGTTGGTCTTTTCAGTGGCTGTCCCATGTAAGGTATGCAAGACATTATATCTTGTTGCCACATAGAGATAATTGTATTGTTCCATGTCTTTTAATAAATAATGCTGCCTGTGATTTTCAAAGTATTACTGCTATTAATACTTTTTAAAGTATTCCTTATTTTATTCTGAGTATTTTATAAGAGTAGTAGGCAGTTAATAGATTGTTCAATGTATATTTTGATTAATTATTATGGTAATCAGTTTAAACTCTTTCCACTAGTCTATTTAAACCTATTGTTTTTTTAAAAAATAAGGCATAGTATAGAAATATTCAAATAAATAAAACTGGCAAAGCATTCAGCCAGTCTTTAGGCCATATTTTTATTTTTTACAAGTTCTAAAGAAACCAGATAGGTAGGTAGGTGATAGATAGACCTCTACCTATATAGAGAGGCAGGCAAGCAGGCAGGCAGATGGAGAAGGAGAGGGAGAGAGAGAGAAAGAGAGAGGGAGAGGGGGGGAAGAGAGAGAAATAGAAGAAGGAAGGAAGGAAGGAAGGAAGGAAGGAAGGAAGGAAGGAAGGAAATAACAATAAGGTTAAATTTGGCCTTAGCTGATTTGTGTGTTTCCTGAATATAAATCAAGGGCTGAGATAAGTTTTTTGATAGTGTACTTAGTCCGGGAAAAAGATATTAGTGAAGTGAAGACAAAAAAATAATAATTTTGTTTTGGCTTATAGTCAATTAAATTAAACTAGATTAACACAGTCAACATGATTATTCCTCCTGTGTTTAATGTGTTCTCCTTATTCATAATTATTAATAAATGAATAACATTTAAATACTCATTCCTCTATTAAATATGTATCGTCAAATGAAACAATTCATAAGTCATAATTCAGCAACAACTTTTGCAAGCATATTCATGGCTGTTCTAAAGGCTGTTTTAAAGTAGAACTATTTATTTTTTTAAGTGCAATATAAACAAAGGGAAAATATTAATTTGATGCTGGAACTCATGTTAAATTCTCTGTGGGAAGGAGCAAATATCAGTTTCATGCCCTATCAATGCTAAGCTGAAATATAGCTGGTGACTGGGAAATAGCTTTAAGTTAGATAAACATATTTCTTTTCCTGGGAATATGGGTTTGCATCTTATTGTCATCATCTCCTTTGACATTTGATGAATGAACTTGTATTTACTGCCACACAGATACATCTCAGTAACTGAAATGAAAATTGCGGAAAAGCGTTTTGCATGTAAATTTAGATTCTCTGTTGAAAAGTTCATTTTTAAGGTAGAAAAAAATTAGAGTAATATCCATGAGTATGAGAGTTTGTAAAGGACAAGTTTGAAATGTCCCATGTCTGGTGAGTCTGAAAACAGTCACAAGAAAGTACAATTCAAATAAGGGGAAAAGGAAGAGCCAAATAAAGAAACTATGATTGTACATGTGTTTTGGTGAAAAGTTTCTTGAAAAAATATCGTAGTACTTTTGAAGAGAAAACTGTTGAAGACACAGAAGATCAAAGGAAGTAGAACTGGATGAACTAAGGAAAGGATTAATCTGAAGAACAGGAAAAGAGAAATGGAGTTCATAAAATTCTGAAGGCACAACTAAGGGAACCAGATAGTTAGGTAGGTGATAGATAGACATCTACCTATATCCGTGATGGTGAACCTAGAGCACAGGTGCCACAGGTGGCATGCAGAGCCATCTTGCTGGGCACACAAGCTGTTGGTCAACTTACCTCCAGCTGAGCATGCTCATGCAATTGTGCATGCATGCGCAATTGCAGAGACCCAGCTGGTCTTCAGGCTTCCGCTGTGCATGTGCATGATTGCAGCAGGAAATCCAGTTGATCTTCGGAGCTTTCCTGAACATGGACACATGATTGCTCAGGTGTGCATGAGTGTCTGCACGCAGCACACGTGCATTGTACATGCAAAAGCTGCATGCATGTGCAGATGGTGCAGTTGCACATGTAGCGCATGTGGAGGAGCCGCACACAAGTGTGGATGGCATATGCAAAGCATGTACTTTTCAGCACTCGGTAAGTAAAAGGTTCGCCACCACTGACCTATATAGATAGGTAGGCAGGCAGGCAGATGGAGAAGGAGAGGGAGAGGGTGGGAGAGAGAAATAGATAGAAGGAAGGGAGGGAGGAGGGAGGGAGGGAGGAAGGAAGGAAGGAAGGAAGGAAGTTGCCACAGAGATAATTTTATTCTTCCATGTCTTTTAATAAATAATGCCTGTGATTTTCAAAGTATTACTGCTATTAATACTTTTTTACACTATTCAGATTTGCTCCAGCTCTTTGAAAAATTAAGAAGCAGACCAGGGATTGCTTACTTACTTGGAAGATCTTTACCTGACTTTCAGTTAATGAGCTATGAAGAGATTGTATGCAAAACAATGAGAAGGTACATAATTCAGGTACTGAAACACTGGGTGGCCATAAATCAAAGGAAACAAGACAACGAGACCAACGAGAACTAGACTGCAGGAATCAGAATGAGAGATGACCAGAAGGTAGACTGGAGCTTTTGCTGACAATAAAGAAAGAAGTTAGTAAGACTTGTCTTTATAAAGCTGCAGTAGGAGAAGTAAATTGACTTTGAGATAGATTGATCATGACAGTTGGGGAATGGTGGCAAAGCAATATGAACTGAAGAGAAAATGTGTTGTGTTGCATTCATTTTAAGCTTCCATGCTCTTTCTTGCTGTCATGGATTACTATTATATTGAGAAGGAAAATACTTTTTAATACTGAATATTTTGTTGCTGTCATTGCCAGATCAAGAATAAAAAACCATCAGATAGTAACATATGCAATATGTAAATTCATGCTGGCAGATTAGTTGATAATTTGATTGTGTGTTGTTAATGCTGTTGTTAATCTTAGCAATCACATAGATTTTCTCCAGAAGGATCTGTCTCCAACCTGGTTGCTTCCGGCTGCCTTCCTCTTCCGTTTCCTTCTACCCTTTCCAACATTTTTGACTTCTCAAGGAAGCTGGGCCTTCACATAATATGTCCAGATTATGAGCCTGTCATTTGTACCACAAACATAAATTATGTTCTATAATCTTTCTGGATAATGCATGGTATTCTGAAAAAAATTTTCCAACACCAAAATTAAAAAGCTTACATATTATTTCTATTCTGCTTCATCAAAGTCCTACTTTTGCTTAGTAAAGAACTCAATTGCTTTGATTTTTGTAAGTGTACCTATTAATACATGCACATGATGGTACTAAAGGCTTTAATTCGTAAAATACCAAATGCTAATATGCAGCCTATTTTTTTCAACTGTTGCGCCCTTTCCTGTTGATAATTGATGTTGAAAACCATCAATTATCCATCACTTTAGTATCTCCAATGTGTCCATCACTTTAGTATCTCCAATGTGAATTTTAAGGCTGGTTGTTCTATCTGTTGTCCTTAATTTGGTCTTCTTTTTTTAAAAAAAATTCCCATTGGTTGCCTTGGTTTTCAGGCACTTTGAGATCTTTTGCATTTTCAGTTATAAGAGTTGTATTATCAGCATAGCACATGTTAATGACATTTCTTCCTCAAGTTTTAAAATCATACTAATCCAATCTCTCTTAGTAAATATTTCTCATACAGATTGACTGAAGAAATAAGGGCTGATTCGTAAATCTTCTCTCACTCTTTTGCCAATCAGAAGCCAGTCTAACTCACCATGTTCTGTCCAGTCAGTACTTTCCTATCATATATAAAGGTTTTCCATGAAGACAATGGAATATTTTGAGATTCACATTTTCCTAAAGACATTCTACAGCTTGATATAGCTGATAAATTGGCATCTATGGTATATACTGCGGAAATGAAATTTCCTTCTAGAAGATACATGGAGCTATTGTCATACCTCTGCAAAGCCCAAACCATACATTATTTATGGATTGTCTTGAATTTGAAGAGGATGTCTGGAAAACATTTTTAAATCAACAAGTTTTTTTTCTCTTGCTCAGTTGTAGACTCTTCTTTGAAGGCTGTTTTCAAGTGATACCTTCTATAAAGTTTATGATTTCCCTTTTGATAAGTATCTGTCATGCCACAAAAAATGTCCTAAAACTATGAATATAACTTCATGGGCTTTTTTTTATTTTGCTTTCTGTACCTTCTGAATGTAAAATGTATTTCTGTGATCTGTATTAACATTAAGCCTATAATACAGGCAATTATTCCTCATTAATGTGTAGCTATCTATTAGTGTCAGAACTCATTTACAGATTTTCTGATTCCGGTATCTACTACTTAGAAATTCAGGATAACTGAATGGCAGAGGAAGTGTAAAAAGGATAGACCATGTCTTAATTAGACATCCAATTAGATCCAAATACACTTTT
The DNA here is from genome assembly GCA_032468195.1 of Cerberus rynchops. NCBI lineage: Eukaryota > Metazoa > Chordata > Lepidosauria > Squamata > Homalopsidae > Cerberus > Cerberus rynchops. Next base: position 29,045 of record JANHFJ010005996.1, read on the forward strand.
TCAATTCCTTCAGAATTAAAAAATAATAAGTGAGGAAAATGAAAAACCAGGTTTCAGCACAAGAATAAATGATAGGATTATCAAATGGATCTGGTAAGACATGGACGAGCACACTGGGAAAAAAGATCTATGATACAAATTGAAGTTAGCTACAACTTAAAAGAGATAACTTGGGCCAAAGTCAAAGAAATGAAGTGTTATTGTCCAGACTACCATTTCAAATATAAAAATCAGAACCAGTTTTCTTATATAGAAAAGATGTTTGTCCTGTGAGAACAATCAAAGTCTGGATGATGATGAAAAGTTTGGGGGCATCTACTGGATATAAGAATGGAGCTATGTGCCATACAATGAAATGTTGCCCAAACCTTGACATCTTGCCTGATCTTTATAAGATATATTCTGATTTACCATGGATCTTAACTTTAAAATCAATAGATAATTTCCTGAGCTATTAGAGCCCATCACTTCAGAATGTACTGTATATACATGTTTATAATTGCTTTGGACTTAACCAGAGCTTGAATGCCAAGAATAACTGGTTCACTTGGAATAGAGTCTAGAGCAGGGGTGTCAAACGCTGGGGGAGTCATCCGTGGTTTCGGGGTGAGTTTTCATCAATATGCAGATGATACTCAGCTGTATATTTCCACCCCGAACCACCCCAACGAAGCCGTCGAAGTGATGGGCCGTTGCCTGGAGGCCGTGCGGAGTTGGATGGGTTTGAACAGGCTCCAGCTCAACCCT
>JANHFJ010005997.1:1456-15412 GCA_032468195.1 Cerberus rynchops
CCTCCCTTCCTACCTTAACTTACCTGCGGTTGCGTAAGCATTTCACTGCATATCGTACCCATGTATGATTGTGTATGCAACCAATAAAATTTGAAATTGAAATTGAATTGAAATTGAAATTGATTATGACAACCTACCGTAGTATCAGTAAAAGGTGCTATTTTAGCTACATAAGGATTTACATTTGGAAAAAAAGATGACTATTTTTCTTTTTTTATATAAAAAATTCAACTTGCAGAAGCAATCCTTTATTTACTTTGGCATGCCTGAAACCAACATTAATGAAGATTTAATTCAAGCATGCTTGAATTAAAATATTGCTATAAATTAATATTAAAGGATAAAATATTTGAACATATGAAATATTGCCTTCTGGTCACATTCTTTCTCAATAATTTTAAGGGGTAAATGTTAAGTCTTTGAGAGCTGAATATGTTATTTCCAGACTTAGTTTTAATAATAAAATGATTGAAATTAATATCACTGTAATTATCACACACAAAAGCTCATTTCTAGGAAGCAATGCACTTAATATATTTTGATTTTTTTCCACTACTGTGATATTTTCCATAATACAGTGACAATTAATTGAATTTCATAAATGCATACACTTCCAATGGAATGCAGCAATCTTCTTTGGTGAAAGACTCTGAATGAAAGCATCCTTAATAGATGGCTGGCCAACTTCTGTTTGAACATATCCACCCAAGACCAGCTCATCACCTCTGTGAGGTACTGATTCCAACATTGGTTTTTTTGGTGCTGTGACTGATAGTAAAATGTTTTCATTAGGACTATTTCTTTATTTTACTACCATACTGGTAACATAAAAGTTACATATTATGAGTTCAAACTGAGTTCCCAATGACTACAGTATATTATTATACCAAACTCAACTCCTGATGAGCAATTTTGACAATCTTTGGGAAAGAGAGCTATTGCTCTCTTCTAGGACATTATTTTACTTTCACAGTCTAATTTACTAACCTGGGCTTTTATGGTGCTCTACTGAAAATATAATATAAGTCTAATCCATCTTAGTTTTCCCCTTTCCCCTTGCCAAAAGAATCTTAATTCACTGCATTTTTATTTTATATTCCAAAAATTGAGGACCAATTATTATTTACAGGTTTCTTATCAAATTTTAAGAAGACTGAAAGAAGGTGGTAATGTTAATATCAGTCCTATTCTCCTCTCCTTTTTAGTGAAGTATTAAACATACTTCCTAATAAAGAATTCTTGAAATTCCAAAGTTTGTACACAGTTTTACAGATGGTCTTCAACTTATGACCACAATTGAGCCTAAAATTTTCATTGCTCAAGTAGGCAGTTGTTAAGTGAGTTTTGCCCCATTTTATGATCTTTTTGCCATAGTTGTTAAGTGAATCATGTGGTCATTAAGAGAATCTGGCTTCTCCCATTTGCTTGTCAGAAGCCATCTGGAAGGTTACAAATGATGATCATATGACCCCATGATTATACAACTGTCATAAATACATTCCACTTGCCAAGCATTAGAATTTTGGTCACATGACCATGGGGATGCTGCAGTGCTGTCATAAGTGTGTAAACCAGTCATAAATCACTTTTTCAGTGCTGTTGTAACGTTGAACAATCACTAAACAAATCGTTGTTAAGTTGAGGCCTACCTGTATAACATTTCTGTTATCCTCCTAAAGGTATCGTCTTAATGTTGATTTAACATTGAGAGTTACAAACTCAAAAGCTGCAAAAGACTTTTCTGAGAGCCTCCAAATCTTTGCAAGGATGTGTACACAAAATTTTCAGAGACCAATAAAAGGAGATACTTTCAAAAGTCAATGTTTATAAATAAGAAAATACCACTTTGCATACTTGACTAAAATAAGCAGTGCTCACACTGCTCAGAATAGGAATTCCTATCACAACAAAGCTGTTGAACCAAACGTGATGCAATTTCAGAACTAGCATCTTTGCCCTTTTAATGCTGTTTCCAGTTTCTATATGAATTATATAAGTATCTTGGACATATTGTTAAATTTTGATTGAAGTATAGAATATGCAACAGTGACATCTAGTGATTTTTTTAAAAAAGGAAAAATATATGCTTGTTTTTGAGACAGGGAAACCATTGAGAATAGAATGTTACCCAGAAACAGAAATTAGCCTGCAGCCATCACGATCAGCAGCCATTGATGGTTTTTACCTCTACAAATTCATCTTGATCCTTTTATCTCGCACTTTTTTGTGGCAGCTCATTTCATTTGCTCTGTGTGAAATACCACCTGAGCCTATCTTGAATCTCCTGCTGCGGTTTTTCCATTGATTAAAGTTATTTGAAATATTTGGTTACCCTGTAATATATTATCAGCAATTTAAAGTATACCAAATAATATCCAAGATGCATAATGCTCTGTATGGACATGGACATTGGACATCTGAAATATAAAATGTGAATATATGAAGGGTAAAATGTATTATAACAAGTTCTAAGATTTAATTGCAAAAAATGCCATATAAAATGACAAAAATAAGAGAATTGATAATAGAGAAAATTTTTCTAGAAAGTTAAAAATATGTGTACTCTCTGAAGTATAGTCTGGGTTTTTTATTTCAAGCAGACAGCCATTCCGGTTATGCTTTGCTTCTATTGCCTGATTACCTGACCTGAGAATTTTTGAATTTGCTATGAAAAACATAAAAAACAATATGTAACATTTATATATCCTTTACTTACTAAGTATCAAATGAAAACAAATGTGGGCAACTTGAAATTCTTCAGATATTCTGAATAATTATTTTCAGAGTCTATTGCCATTGTCCTGCAACATATTAAAAGGCACTAAAAACTATCTGAAAATTACCACATTGTCTATACCTGTCATAAAAAAACCCTACTGGTATATATTTTTATGGACTATAAGTAGAAAAACAAGATTTTGTATGCAAGATCAACATTCTAAAAAAAGTGCAGAGTATGCCCATTACTCTGCAGTCTTATGTGGTATTGATTTTTATAAGGAATTAAAATTCAGAGGTGAGATATTTAAAGGGGCACTTGATTTCACAGATTATATCATATTTAACAATCTTTAAAATATCCATACTTTGAACAATAAAACTTGAATGTAAAAGTATTCAATGTATACTTCTCTTTAATTAATAACATCTAGATATCCAAAATTACTATTCATCTGATATATCTACTTTTGCATCAGCTAACATTCAGTATCAACTAAGAGAACAAAGGATACTGATTTGCATAAAATGATACATATATATTTAAATTGAATTGCACTGGTGTGACAGAGGTAGCTGTACATATCATGAAATGGAGATATATAAAACAGGCCATTGTGTTCTTATAAAAAGTACAATATAACAGAACATAATACAGTGGGTTCTTTGGTACAAGGCCATAGTTTTAGCTTGCACGGAATTTTTTAATATTTGCCTTCCAAGATCGCTGTTAGGAAAACATTGCGCTAACATTGGAGGTCGTTACAGAGAATGGTTGCATGAAGACGTGGGCCTGAAGAACACTGTGGAATGCCTTTTAACATATGCACTCAAGTCATAGGGGAATCAATCCAGCATTGCAACTACTATCTGGTATCACCCAGAATTTTAATGTAATTAAAATAAAATAGAGTGTGTATATCTATATGTGTGTGTTTTGGATTTCTAAATCAGTCAACAATTTTTATTGCCTTGACAAAAGATAAGTCTGATTCAAGTGCAAAATGAAACAACAATGACAATATATCAGTACTGCTATTTCAATAAAACTGGCATTTTCTAAACTGTTTCTAAAATGTCTAGAAAAAACAAAATAGCCTCATCTGATACCTAATGGATTTCCATGTAGATTCTAAGAGATTTTCTTGGCAGAGAGCATTCCAATGCTAAAAAGCTCTTTTCTGTAACTATAGTCCACTGATGTTGTCTTACTAGGTTGTTTTATTTAGGAGCAAGGGCTCTTACAGTAAATAAAGCAATTAACAACCAGGGTTAGAAAACTTGCTCTTTTTGGTAAACTGGTCAAATCATTCAGAGGTTAATATCAGCATTTTCTGTGCTAATGATATCACATAAACACCAATTAAAGCTGAATTCCACTCTCCATTTTCAGCTCACAATCCAATTTCCATGTTTTATATGCCGACACAATTGTTATCATTTCTGTATCCTAAGTGAGGCTGAAACAGCAATCCTCAAATCTTACACACCATGCATGAAAAGCTAGTCACAAAATGATCAGATATACCAGCTATATAAGCCTGCACAGCAATCAAAATTTTCAAAGCTGAAGTATTTTTGCTATATGGCATAAAATACTGTCTGCCTAAAGATATCTTTGTACTAGAAACAACTCAGTCTAAATTTCCCTTTTTTGTTCCTTGCTCTGTCACAAATTCTTTTGGTTAGGGCTTGGATATGCCATAGCCTATTTGAGGCTCTTCTAATTAAATCTATGGAGTCTCTAGGCCAACTGGGAATTAATTGGCCAATATCAATTGATAGGCCAATATCAATTCAATATGGAGTGAGGTCAAGTAAAGAATTTTTGACCTTGACAAATGGGGGGATAGATTTAAATACTGTATATCTTAAAGAAATGAATGGGAGATGAAATATGAGAAGACAAATATAGAGCATTGCTGGTGCCCAAGGTCAAACTTGACTGATCACCTGTTAATGCTGCTATTAAGGTCTACCTTATGGTAGTAAAAGTGGTAAAAAGCCAACACTCCCCTTTCTTATTGCATCCACATATTGCTGCCCTGCAGTAGTGTTTCAGGTAACACATGCTCTCTTGGGTAAAGGGGACATGCAGAACTTCATACCAGGAAGGAATTTGTACAGCAACAGTTGGATAAAGTCGTTCAGATTTGTTGCCAGCTGGACATTGGCCTTGTAGATTTAGAGGAGATGCCTGGTAAGATATCTTATCCAGTTAACTAAGAATGATTTGAACCTGTTGGACCTGAGAACATGAGAAACCTACTCTTTAGACCCATTCCTTTCTGGCTTTCAAAGAGACCCAGATGTTGTGTGAGTGGGTTCTGGTAGTGGCTTATTCTTTTTTGAGTAAGGGGGTTGTTCCATTGCCTGTTAATGGAACACAACAGCTTCAGAATATTTTGGTTGAAGCAGAACTCATAACTTAAGTTTAGAGGAACTGGAATATATTGATTTCTAAGTTTAGCATACATTGAGAAGCAACAATCACTCATCTAGATTTCTTTATTAAATTTGTTATTCCATTCATTATTGATGGATTAGATTGAAACCATTTGTCTGAAATGATACAGGATTTCCTGCTTGAGCAGGAATATGGACTAGAACAGGGCTGTCAAACTCATGGTCTGCAGACCGGATGTGTCACGTGCTGGCCCCGCCCCCACCCAGTTTAGTGAAGAGGGAAAAAGTCCCGATGCATCACGTGATGCTGCCATGACACCTCGAGTTTGACACCCTGGACTAGAAGATCTCCACTGTCCCTTCCAACAGTGTTGTTATGTTATTATTGATTACTGGGAGTTTAGTCTTTCTTCATAGTACAGAAATACTTCTATCTACATTAAAATATTTTAAAATTATTTATATATAATAAAAAGAGGTGTCCCACTTTCCCCTTCTTATCCTTATATGTTGCATATATTAAAGCTTTTATGCCCCTAAGTTTTCTTTTTCTTCCCATATATTCATTTGTGAATGGTCATTGATTAAGTATAATTGCTAACTGATTGGAGAGGGGGGATGTTACAGATTAGCAAATTGAAACTCCTCTTTGGAGAGTATATTTATTTGCCATAGTGGTGGGTAAAAAAGAATCAGGGAAACTAAGAGGTGCCCTTGTGCCTCTTTGTCAGATTTTCTTTCATTTTCAGCCAGATGAGATAGTTGCAGTTCTGCTTGGAAAAGCAGACAACCCTACAGCATAATGGTGATGGGGAGGGAAAATCACCTATGAATGTGGCTCATTACAAAATACTACTAAAGAGAACAGTTGCATTGTTCAGTTCAGCACCAACTCCCTAAGCAATGACTTGTTTTACCCTTTTTTTCCAAGGGAAGCACAAAAAGCAGAAAGCAGATATCCAAGATGCTTTTATTAACTGATTATTGAAACAAGAGAAACCACAGAGCACATCTACCTCTGCAAACAATAAACCAGGAAGACTGCCTTCTGAATCCCACATATTTGGAGATTAGATGAATAGTCAGGAGAAGCACATCCCCTACATATAATTAAAGCTTTATGTGCTGATAAATTCATTGCTCTTTTAAACAAAGCCTCTCTCCAGAGTTATTTTACACTGACATGCCAATTAAACAAATGACACCCTGTTTCCACAAACTAGCAGCAAATTCCAGTTAGCAACCTTCTCCAATGTCATGAAAATGGCCATTTTGGTAGAGAATAATGGAAGTCGTTAAGGAAGACTCTTTGCTAGGAAGACTCCACTAAAAGTTGTTCACAAAGCATACTGTAACTGTATGCATACCATATTCATTTGCTAGAAAAAAGTAGTCTCTCTGCTGCTTGTTCTACTTCAGGGGAAAGGGGGTGGTGAAGAGCCAAGAGTGGCATGAACTTCATATTTGACAATGTTGGCCGGTTCCATGTTGATTTCACTGTGCTATGCTCATCCTGGATTGATGTGGTGACATTTCAGTACCAAATTCTACTTGCTGAGATGTCTAGTTTTGTTTTACTTACTGTGGACAACAGATTCCCCATGGCCTGTTGATACTAATGGTTGTTTAACAGTTCATTCTGGTCATTGGTGTCTTTCTTCTGCAGTTTCTTCCATTTGAACATAACTCAGTGGTATTTCTTCTCTGATTGACTAGGAAATTTCCATTCATCCCCCACTCTCTCTATCTGGATACTAAAATAGTGCATAATTTATCCCAGGGCTTTGATTTCAAAATTTTCACTGACTTTCTGGATGATCTCATCTGTTGATAATTTATCAGCACATTGTCTACAACTATCAGGACCAGTGGTGGGATGCAACTGGTTTTACTACTGGTTCATCACCACTACCAGTTCGCTAGAACTGGTGCGACCAGGCTGAATACCACCACTGATCAGAACACAAGCTGTTTTATAAATTGTTTTGGTGTACTGGCCTTTTTTTCCTAAGAAATTGATTTCAGTGAAGACATGCTTAACTTTCACATTCTATGTCTGGCTGATTTCAAAATGATTTTTAGTTGTTTGCACATTAAATCTACCACTTCTGGTTCTATGAATCCTGGTAATTGCCTCATAATATCATTTTATTGATATTAAATAAGTAAGAAGATGAAAGCTTCATCTGAATGTTTAACTTGCATTCCACTATATGCTGTGATACAACATAATGTCCTAACTGCTGTGCATACTAGTGGAGTAAATAAGTAAATATCTCATTGTAGTCCTCATATGGACTTTCATAGTAACATCTACCAATGATTTATACATCAAGAACTTTTTAAGAGCCTCACATGAGATTCACATAGGGGACATGGCACACAAACTTTTTACAAACAAGTGTGATAAATCCCTACATAATATTATGAATCATGAAACAGTACACTGAATAAATTGTTAGCCCTTCTTTATGTGATTATATGTGTATTTTTAAAATAAAAATTAATTATATTTTCTTCATATTTTCATTCAAGAAGAAAAGGAAACTCACTGATTTTCAACTAGAATGTTTGAAATATGCTCATAAAAGAAATCCAACTGTTACAATTGTAAAATTTAATTTCTTTAAGAACCAGTTATACAGTAAAGTTGTCATAATGCTAGTTACCTTTTGCTGATTCACCAAAGCTTCTTGAAATGAAATGTTATTGGCTAACTCCAAGTATCAAGGACATTTAATATTTTCTCCCTTTACTGAATGGGCTTCCTAATCATATGACATAATTAAAACTATTAAAATTGAAATGAAATAGGCCCTTTTCCATACAGCTTTCTGTTACCTTGCCAGATTTTGACTTTTCTCTCCAATAGAACATTTACTAAGTTAGACAGATATTATCTCCACATAATATTTATTATCATCATTTATTGAAACTGATACCAGTATTCTGTCTGCCTAAATGTGCATTTAATGAAATTTGTATTTCAGTATATCATAATTCAATACAACACCCTATTTTTATGGTATAGCAGCATTGTGTATTATTATTATGTTATTCTTCATTACTGACTATATGAAGAAGTCCACTGTTATATCAATGCAAATGATTAGTTTGTTCTTATGTGTATATGCATATAAACTCAAGATAACATTTTCATCACTATATGAAAATTATAAGACTAGGTATGAGATAGTAACAAAGTTGTACAATGAAAAAGAAATGATACACATAGATCTGATTTCCTTGTGTAATCATAATTGTCCTATTTTTCCCAAAATAACCACAAGGCAAGTTCATGTCCAGGCCAAATACCAGGTTCAAAATTCAGTAAATGTTTGAATCCTCCTGAGAAAACTACAAGAGTATAAACAATACGATAGGAAATTGCTTTAAATTTTACTTTCTTGTAATTAAACTGATATGGAGCTATTGGTGGTAGTTGTTTTTTTTTTAATATAGAGACAGAGAAAATGGCTAAAAGTTCTTTAGCCTTCTCTATTCATAGAGATTCTTCACATAGTTTCTAAAGGTCTCATATTGCATATGGAAGCATCACACAGAATATAATCTTTTTTTTTCAGAAAATGATGATAAAAGGGCAAAGGTGACAGACTTTGTTCCCTTTCCTCATGTAACTGTACATACAGCTGTACAGAATACAAAGTATTTTAATGAGGGAGGAAGGAGAAAAAAGAAACAATAAAATAATTAAATTAATAATGGCGTAGCAATGTTCCTGTCAGGGTTCCAAGTAATAGATTCATTGCAAGCAAAAACTCCGAGGCAGGTAGATTCCTCAAAGAACAGCTTTAAGGGAAATATCATATTGGCACATATCTGGTGAAAACCGACTTTGAGGGGCCCCTTGGTTTTCACCTAATTAAAAATAAAAGTTTTCACCTAATTAAAAATAAAAGTTTTCCTCTCAACCCAAACAATCAGTCACATGGCCCAATCAAAGCAGCATCCGCTGGTCTGGTGACATCACTCCTCCTTCCTCCGGCCAGGTGTGAGAATGTCCTTGGTTGCCAAGAGAAAGTATTTTGACTATACAACCCCAGCTATCTCTAATCTCCCTTCCCTATCCCTCGCTCCAGTGTGGCAACACTGAAGCCTCAAGATGGCTTCAGACATATCAGCTTCAGGGTTGACAGCTCCTTTAGAAAATAAAAATAAAAATAACAAATGCAGTCCCAAGGTTTTTCAGACTAAAGTAGGCCTTGATTGTTTTGATCTACCAAATGTAATTATCATATGGTTTAAAAGAATTTTGTGGTCATAAGGAGGAATATTAATATTTAGTAAATAAAGTGTTAGGAATCAGATTATCAGGAATCATTGAAAGCTCTTCCATTCTTAGCTTGTTGAAGCCATCACGACTGTCACCTAGAGGTGGGATTCAACCAGTTCGCACCTATTTGCTAGAACTGGTTGTTAGCTTTCTAAGCAGTTCGGAGAAGTGCTGGTTCAGTTGGTCATTAGGACAGAGAAACAGTTGTTAAATTATTTGAATCCCACCATTGCTGTCACCCCATTAAGAAAAATTAGCTTTATACTAGATCAGCCTTAGGATGGAAGCCTAGGACTCTGTCTCCAAAGCAGATGAATTTATAATTAATGATGTGTCATTCCCAACAGATCATCCTCTGAATACTGCATATATCTTGTTTTGATGCATGAAATATGGACCCCACCCAAAAATATAATATTGATATCGCCATTGTTCTGTGGCATGAAGTTTAAAGATTATGTATGAAAAGAAACTCAAAGGGAAACTGCATGAATTTCTTTCCTTATGCTGACAATGTATACTGTATATTTTAAGGGTCTTTAGAATGAATAGGATTGCCCTGGGCAGTGTAAACAACCAGCCAGGTAAGTGGTTTCAAAAAGTCAGGTTTCTCCCTCTAACCCATTTTTTTCTTTAAAAAACTAGAAACAGATAAAGGGGACTGATCTATTGCACAGTCATTTATTTATGGAAGCACTATATATAACTTTTAAAAGCAATAGCATGAACCATGAGGCATTATATGTCTTTTTCTCAGTGCTAGTTAGAAGAATTCCTTATTAATAAATATCAGTCAGTTTTTATATAATGAATTGATCTATGTTTGAACTGTGTTATTCAGAAAAATGAAGCTAAGGAGATATTTGACAATGAGTCAAAACAGAAATAATTTAGTGAAAGGGTCCCTTCCATTAACTTATTTCTTTTTTTAACACTCATCTTTTTAATGATAAAAATGGGCTATATTTTTCTAATTTTAAAAGACTGTATTACATCTAATTAGTTGGCAGCCTGCATTCTCACCAAGTTTATTCGGAAAGTACAGCAATCAATCAGAGTTCATGACTAGTTGAAATCATAAAATCAAAACACTATAGGATAACAATAAACAGCAAATTTTTGGACCCTTTAGGAAAGCCAGACATCTCCTCTAGTTTTGTGATGTAAGTTATCCATCATGATGGCTAAGACAGTTTCACTACCATGCTGAGCCAAAAACTTAGTAAAAAGCATGATCTATTAGGTCTCTAAGCTGACACATTTGATGGACTCAAGTACAATTTAATAGTTCTTTCTTACAATAAAAGATTTCATTTATTGGCTCTAAATTAGCACTACTATTCATCTGGCTATTGGTTCTGGAGGCTTAGTTTCTTTCCCTGGCTTAGGTCTACAGTGACCTATGTCTCGGTCATTCTATCATGATTGATATTCTATCTGAAAGGGGGGAAAATACTCTGCCAAATACAGAAATAATCAACAATTGGAACACTAGCTATTTCCCCCCCCCCCCCAATGTCACAGAGGCACATCTAATAGTTTGGCAAAGAAGCAAAAATACAACACAAAATACTGATACTAGGGTATGAGCAACTGTAGTTTTTAGTATGGTAACACTACAAATGCAATGAAAACCCACATTAGAGGAAGAGTATGAAGGGTGGCCAGATTCCATTCCATGTGCTAGAAATAAGAGGTAGAATTAGAAGCGAAGACAGTCATAATCAAGCAGCAGGCCATGTTTCAAAAATAAGGAAGCTTAGCTCAAGGCTGGGCAGAAAGGTGTAAGAGACTATTATGCCTGATATTGTCTCCAACATTTGATTGCTTCCTTCCCCACATAGAATTTTGCTCAGCCAACGTTACCTAATCACAGATGACTTCATTGGCCTTAGAAGAATATGGAGAATTCATTCTTGATTCTTACTTACTTGAGGTTTCACCTCAAGAAGCTTCATTTTGAAGTTTTGCACTTCTATTCCACTCTAAATGTTTTTTTTTCAATGATGTAGTATTGACTTCTTAATGAAATATCTGTAGGCATTTATAAGATTGGTCATTCCATCATAGGATTTTGGTGCTAGTGAAATAGGAAAAGAATAACTGTAGAAAGTTATCCTTTTCTTACCTAGGGAAAACCAATTATTTATGGATGTTCTCATGTTCAGTATTCGTTCTTTTATTTCAGTTTTAACTTCAGCTCTGATTATTATGAAAAAAAATGCATCATACTATAACTAGTTATCAGAAACAAATGTAAAAGATTTAACATATTCTGCAGGAGAAGCCTATCTAGGCCCAGTTTCAATTGACAGTACCTTAATAGCAACAGAGAAGAGAGTCAAGATCCATGGCAATGGGGTATGATTTCACTTCCTCTTAGCCCCCTAAGACAGGGGTGTCAAACTGGCAGCCTGTGGTGCCCATGCACAAGCCCATGCTCACCCTAGCTCCATGAAAGGGGAAAATGTCACGATAGTCACATGAAGGCAATGTGGCACTGCAAGTTTGAAACCCGTGCCATAAGAGCCCAGATTTACCTGTATTTGATCACAAGTCTGGGCAGACTGGATTAGTGATATTACATGTTCCTTATTTAGCATTAAAATTAGCATTCCATTTCAAATTAAAAAGGAATATAATTTGCTTCTTTTTGGCCTTGGAAGATAAAGACCATTAGTGGAAAAGACAAATGTAATTTAATCTGCCATCTGTATATGTTGTTAAAGATTTTATTATCATCCAGTTGTGCTGTTTTATTTCAATGCTACATTTCAAAATGGTTCTTACTGTTTTATAGCATGGCATTCAGTCTAAAATTACTCATGAGAAGCACCACTTAAACTAATGAGACAATTAGTCATCACAACTAATTTAATCTTACTAATATCAAAGGGATTTAGTTATAAATAATTTAATCTGCATGTTATTAATAAAACTTAGAAGCAATTTGCTTAGAATAGCAGTATTTCACTATTTAAATATATGTAAACTAAGTAATAAATTTAGTATATTTAAATAAAGCATTGATCATGTTTTGATATGTGCCATACATCATTTTATTTATTTTATTGTAAACACATATAATGAATATAATGTGTTATTTAATTTGGTGCTCTGTTGGTTCCTGAGTAGTTACATATAGATCAAAACATAGATAAGAGGTCTAAATTGCATCTTGGAGAAACTAAAAATTGAACTGTAACAAATAAATTGTATTATTCTTCTCATGGACATCTTCAGAGGATAATCAACAAGTAAGTAACAGACGCAAGTGAGCGATTGAAACCCCACCCCTTTTAACAAGCATTGCACATGGCACTTGGATATGTAAAAAAGAATAGAACTTCCAACTGCAATATTGGTCCTGTTGATCAGGAAGAAAGAAGTCTGGGTGTGACCAATCAATTCAGATAGGTAACCTTTCTTCTACTCCTGAATGGAATTCAGATTTTGTCTCCTGCATAATATTCTGTTTCATCAACTCTACCAGTAGCACTTTATATATTAATAAAGAGAGACTGAATTATTTTTTATTTAAATTGTTTATATCCAGCTCATGAACTCTTATATATTGACATATTTGATATGAATATCAAGGAATGGTTTCTCCCTAATTCATTTACTTGCCTTGTTTGGTCACCTTTAGAGACCTTTCAATAGATGTCCCTGCTAAGATAGAAATCTGATTATATTATATGCCTTTGACACCAGGCAATCCTCTTTTCTGAAACATTTTTATTCTTCTATACCCCACCTATTTTGCTCTTGTAGTAGATTGTTAATTGTTTGTTTGTTTGTTATTGCCCATTTTGTGGTTGAGGTGATTTATGTCTTATTTGTGATATTATTAATACTATTTCAATCTTTTCAAGAACTTCAATATTTTTCTATTAAATGTTTTTTAGAATTATTAATATTTGAAGTACCTTTGTAATCCACAAAGAGAATTTTAGTTATGGGGTGGATTAGAAAGCCCTAGCAGGGAGATACTTCAGTCCTTTATTCTAAAATTGGATTCTGATGTAATTGAAAGAGAAGTACTCTTTCTGAAAGCAGATGGTAAACTGCTGACTTTTCTGCCTCCCCTCCCCATTCTGGAAACTGTTGCACTGAATCTGATTTACTAAAAACATATCTAGCGATTTTGAACAGCTTCATATATTAGATAAGTGCATTTTCCTAAGGGCTAGCCTCCAATAGAAATATTCTTAAGAAATGTCAGTGGAGATAATACTTAGTACTTACAATCTTTGAACAGATATTGTGACTTGCTGGAAAAGTTTGAGCTGAAGCTCAGATATGTATTGTCAATCAAACTGACTTCCTGAATAATAATAAAAAAGAAAACTGTCAATAATGTAGGTGGGCTACATTATTGTAGGCTATTCCAGCAGGAACTTAAAGTCCAGGGGGACCCCTTAAGTTGTAAGCCTGTTTTTTAACCTCATCTAAGCAACCACAGGGGCGTAGCCAGAGGGGTAGCCAGGGTGGCCAGTGCCACCTCTAAAAATGTCCTTGCCACCCCTGTTGCCACC
>JANHFJ010005998.1:32093-43379 GCA_032468195.1 Cerberus rynchops
TTCTATTCTATTCTATTCTATTCTATTCTATTCTATTCTATTCTATTCTATTCTATTCTATTCTATTCTAATATTCACACTAACTATGAAAGTGGCCACAATTATGACAGTCTGCTATAATCTGCTGCTGGCAGTTTATCCCTTTAAGTTTTATAACTATCCATCTTGAAAGTAAATAGTAGCCTATTGTAATGAAATACAACATTTTGCAAAAAATGCCATTAGGTATTGGTTCTCTATGGTGGCTAATAAACAGTGAGCATTGCTTAAACAATACACAAAGATAATATAAATACTGTTTAGTTTTCAAATATTCAGATTTATCTATTTCTTGAAATAAAATCCTTTGATCAGTTTCTAGAAAACAGAAATTAACATGCCATAACTTTCTTGCATGTATCTTTATGTGAATCAAGTTACTAGGATACTATTAATATGCATTTATGTATAAACTTAATACCAATAAAGAATCCAAATTTCAGTGAAACCTGAAGCAGCCCCTAAAACCTGTAGTTGCTATTCATATCAATTTCTCTCTTTTTATTCCATGGACTGTTACTGTTTTTTTGTCTTCAAATCAGTATTGGCTCCTGGTTTGGACGCTTTAATTTTCTTTAAGCCACTTTTTCTGGAGTCATATATCTAGCTAGATATCCCTATTATCATTTCCACAAATCTTCCCTTTACTCATTCTTAGAGTCATATTAAATATATCCTCTCAGTTAAGTCCAGTGCTGTTTTCTCAAAACTGTTACTGTCACCATGCTGTCTACCCATTTTACTGTTTTTTTTACCAATTTTATAGTTTTCTTCTGCTATATTTTCAGACACCGTTTGACATTCATCACATTCTGTTTCCTCAGATCCTTCTCTGTCTTTTATCACATTCAGCACATGCATGTACTGTTGCAAGTCTTATCTACAAACAACCGAGATATTTTTGAGCATCCAAAAATCCTCATTTTAACAGGCACTTATTATAAAATCCCCATCACCTCTACCTCTTTAAGCAGTTCAAATGAACAGGTCGGATTGTAGCATGCTACAGATTACATTCTACAAAGGTCTATGGAACACCTGCACCTGTCTGCAACTTTAAAGAAGCTGTGGCTTTTCCCAGGATCGTGGGGCAGCTGTAGACAGGCAGATGGTCTCACACCCTAGGAGGCACCTTTTCCAAACTGCTTCTAAAAGGCTGCTCATTCCTACTATA
This sequence comes from Cerberus rynchops, assembly GCA_032468195.1. Taxonomy (NCBI): domain Eukaryota; kingdom Metazoa; phylum Chordata; class Lepidosauria; order Squamata; family Homalopsidae; genus Cerberus; species Cerberus rynchops. Next base: position 33,307 of record JANHFJ010005998.1, read on the forward strand.
GATCAGATTTTATTGGGTGACTCTATTCTATCAACATGCCAACCTTTAGATGGAAATGCAATCAAAATGAATACAAGCAAGAAAAAATGTTCAACGTGTATCTTGATTTAGTCTCCTCAGAAAAATTATTTCTCAGAAGAAATAATACTGAATATATTCAGAATGTCCACTTCTGAATGCACTCAAAGTCTTTTCTTAAAAAAAAAAAACAACCCTCCAGGATGTGACAAATGACAACTGGCATTTACTTTGTTTTTAAAACAACCCCTTATTCATTCTCAAGGTGACAGCTTCATTAATACTGTACTGAATATAGATAGGCACACAAAGTCATTAGCATATAAGGTAGTTTAGCCCAAAATGCATACTGGATACTAATATCTATAATAGAAGCTCGATGGCTTACTTAGATCAGTGGTCTGTTGATTTACATGAGCCTGACATGACTCAGTAAATAGATCAATCAAGGAATAATAATAAAGAGAGTAGAAACTGCATATGATTAAGGCTGGGTAAGATGTATAAAAAGGGGGGATTGCTATCTTGGCTAAGGGAATTCAAAATCTTGCAGCAGTGATGGGTTCCAGTCCAGATATCTTAAGCAACCTAGTTCTATATAGTTTATTAGGATGATTATGATTTTCACAATTATCAGCTATACTTAATCAACTAATAGAATAGTAAAACAGAAATCGTTTATATTTCTAATCACATGATATCAATATCTCAAAAGTTATATAATGGATAGCCAGAAAGGCAAATAATTAATAGAGTCATATCCCAGTGAATCATGAGGAATGAGCCTCTGTGGACACAAAAGAAGAAAAAAATTTAAAAATCCCAAACAAAACAAAAAAAAAAAAGATTAAATACAAACTTAGTACTGATGGAAAAATGAATACCTAGATAAAAATCAAGCTCCCCAGAATGGACAAGTTTGCGACATACACAAATCTGCAAACTGACAAGAAAAAAAACCTCCTCTGAACAGGCAATTAAAAGGGGGGGAGCACACAGCCCAGATGGATTTTCAATGGAGTACATTTTCAATGGGTATCTATAAGAGCTTCCTAGACAGCATTATAGAACCATTCAGACAAAGGTTCTTGGATGCCATTCAAAACAAAGTCTGCATTATAGTAATTAGCAGAAAATGGAATGCTTAATTAACTGGGAAAAAGCCTACACTTTGCTCATCATACAGCCCCATCAACTGATCTATTTGGATGCCAAGAAAACAGCTAAGGTCTTGGCTCTAAGGCTGCAAAGATTTTTTTTCCCCAAATTAATAAACCAAAGCCAAATTGATTTGATCCAAAAAGTCATTGCTTCTAAGCCACCCATAATAAGGACTGGAGCTTCCCATTCCCAATCTATTCTAAAAATCCAGCTTCTTTCGTAATATATCAGAACTGAGAATTTGAAATTTAATGTACTAAAGAAATAATGCAACATACACAAATAAACAATAGGGCATTGTGCAAACAAAAGCTTTCTTGAAGTTTAAAGTAGATTTAAGTTGTCCCTACTTGGTTTGTGACAATAAAGATATCCACATATGATAAACCTATGTGGGAACAAATGAGAACACTAAAATAAGACGACAATTTTTCAGAAGCATATTTCTAAAGTCTAATTTAACACTGAAAAGACAATCTCATTGCAAGATAATTGCAATACTTCTAGAAATTTACACATACATATATTATACTGGTTACCAAATAATTCCCTGATTTGGGTGATAAGCAAATGATAAGCACATATAGAAAATAAATCATATTTCTTGAATCTTCATTTCTTGATTTCTTTTATGTCTGAATCAGTTCATTTAAAAATTAAATGTTAAATTTCTTCCCAAAGTAAGCTTTTCTCTTGTGAGATATCTATAATGCAAATCAATGTATTTCCAAAATGTTAGTTGATTTTATTACAGTAAAAAAGTCAGATTTTAAAAAGATAAATGGAAACAACTGAATAAAGCAATTAAAAGCTTATTCTTAAATACACTGTAAAACTAGTACAACCGAAAAGGAAATCAAACTATTTTTTTCATATAAGCAAACAGTATCACGATTTTGCGTAAGTTTCAAACAGTTGCATGTGGTTTTTTTCCTAATGGTTTGGATAAATAATTTAGATCATACAATTTTAACAGTACCCCACACAATTTGGAAGCCCTGCATATAACTCCCACAAGTCAACATCACAAACAGCTGTTTGTGGAAGATGTTTGGCTCTTACATCATTTGAGGCAAAAAAAAATTCTGTAACTATTACTCAACATTTATACAGCTTGTCAGATTGAAAATGCTTCTGCAATTATTATTTCTGAAATAAATCACAATGATGCCAACACTAAAGCCTTGAATCGTTGATGAGGAGCAACTACTTAGTATTGTGCCTATATAAAAGTAATAGATAATTTTAAAGTATTATACTTCCCAGCAGCAAGATAAGAATGACTTCATCTAATATGAATCTGCCTGAATACTGGTATCAGCACTACCAAAGAAATACATTCAGATGCACGCAGAGACATGGCCTCTCACTGCATTGTTTGCCATTCAAACAAGTTGCTCCTTGGTTTTCAGAAAAACATGTTCAGAGTCGCTGTTACCAGGGGAAAAGACAAAGAATCAGAAGCACATCTGAAGACAGATTCAGAAGTTTTCACTCTTTTTCTCCTAAATTTTGTTTCACTTTTTGCTTTTTATACCATAAAAAAACAAAACAACAGAAACGTGATTAGTAAGCCCAAAATCTTTGCTCAGAGAGTGATAGAACCCACCGTTTTAATAAAAGAGTTATTTTTGTGCATCATTTGTTTTGTGCATCGATCAGAGAGAATATTAGAACTAATTAGGAATTAATATATATCTTATGATTTGTATACTTAATTAAAGATATTTCTGTAAGTGGAATCATTTTTGATGTTGCTGTAAAATCAGACTGAATCTAAAGTTTAATTTTTTAATGTCCTTGGATGTGAAAAGCTGCCACATTTATATAGTTGCTGTATTTGTATTTGTTCAGTATATTCAACAGTGATTTATAGCAATTCTCAATAGATTCAAACAGATTTTTCCCAGTCCTATACTGGATTGCTAGTGATTGTCAACTTTTTATATGAAGTAATATTATTAAAAATTCAATGTCAGGTTTACTGAAGTTTGAATTTTTAAGTAGTGAATATTGGCTATCATTGTATAGACTGTTAAGTCAATTTAAGAGTAAATTAATATCTATAACTGCATCATTTTTGGTTGCATACTGCATATGTCAATTGTTTGTATCTGGGAGAATACCTTTAAAGACATGTAAAGATGGTATATACATCTAGTATGTCATACCTCAATAATACGATATTGATCACTAAAAAGGAAACACTTGAGGGATATAAAGCCACATAAATTTAGAAATTTTGATCCAAAAATCTATTATCCTGATCATCTTCTTTGCCCTTCTTTGAATTTGTCCCAATTGCTTTTAATCTTCCTTAAAGTGGTGCCTAGAAATGCACACAGTTTGAGGTAAGAGCTAACCAATGTAGACATATGCTAGATTTTTACAAGTGGAAGCTTTAACACGTAAAAATATAATACTTTTAAGTAATTTTTAATAAATATCTTCTTAGGGATATATTAGAGTCTGTTAAGGATGTTGGAAAAAAGACAGTAAGATAAAAGTAGAAAAACTGCACACTTTTAAAAAAAAAAAACAACAATACACATACGCAATCCTTGGCATGGATAGTTAAAAGTATCTTTTCTTCATTCGTGAAGAATTATGTTCATCCAAACTTTATAGACTCTATGTACTGTATGTATCAGATATACATACAGTCGTGACTTTCCCATTATTGCAGTCAAACAATTAGTAACACACAAGTTCTTGCAATACTAAACATACCTCTTGTACTGAACGAGCGGCTGGCTTGTCTTGATGATTGGCCAATATTAAAAATGGCAAAGTGCATAATTGTGGATGCTGCAGCGCAGAATGCAGTTCATTCCTAGCAATTTCTAAATCATCTTCTGAAGAAGCACTGTCTAATACAAATATTACTCCTTGAGATCCTTGATAGTAACGACTCCAGTATTTTCTGATATTGTCAGCCCCTTTGGCAATTATCAAATAAAAAACAAGCATGAATATTAATCAGATGACATACAGCACAAGATTATATACATCTTGTTTAGACGTATCAAAATTACGTTTCAATGCTTTCTTTTATCATATTTTAATTTATTACACTACTAGAAAATTGCATGTCAACATTATAGGAAATGGGCTCCTAGTTTCTAGTCTGATGCCTTACCCACACCACCAAATTGGCTCTCCCTTACTACCCATATCTCTAAAAATATTTACTTCTGACAATTTTTCACTGATTATATTTTTCAGCTGTAGCTTTTTCATCTTTAAAAAAAATTAAAATTAACTCTCTTGCTTTTTTTAATCTGTGCCTTTACTTCTCTCTGAAACTCTTATGCTAACTCCTCTTCTATGCATCATTTAATCAATTTGCATTATCCAGCAAAGAAATTTTGTTTTTATAGAACTTCTAAGCACTAAATTGAGTATTTATCCAATGTCTTCATAAAACATAGTTGAATGAGGATTAAAGTTTGTTCTCCAAGGCTGTGAGTTGGTTTCCAAAAATTTTGGTACCGGGCTAGGTAACATCTTCAGTGGAGTTTAGGGAACTTCCCTATGGTACCTAGCCTGGCAATGAAATGTTTGGAAACCAATCTAGAAGCTCAGAGAACAAACCTTCAGCCTCATCCTACACCCAAGCTACAGATATTCAACACTATTACATAGCTGAATATCCAGAATAAAGCACTTTACAGGTAGTCATCAAGCTAAGACGTTCAACATCCTTCCAAGGTTGGTAAAATGAGAACATGAGAACCCAGATTGTTGGAGGCAATATGGTGACTTTGTAAACCACTTAAGAGAAGGCTGAAAGTATATCAATGCTATTGTTATGTATGGCTCTTTAAGCACTTCCAGCCTTTGTAAAAATTTTGTGCCACCCTCTCTAGTCAAATGGCCACGTTTTGTTCTTGGCAACCTGTTCACGCTTACAACCAGTTCCCAACTGCTCCACAATCATGTGATTGCTATTTGAAATATTCTCTGCTTACTTCCCAGGAAGCCAATGGGGAAGCCAGCAGGGAAGGTTGAAAGCTGCTGCTGCCTGTTGAAAGGACTCCTTCTCATCTCTGGGGAGTTGGCTGAAAAAGCTGCTTCCTAAGTAAAGATCAGTCCCTCCACTGGACTGGATAAATGGGCTTGGATCCAGAAGGCATAAGCTTCATCTTTGCAGCACAGTGGAGGTGTTCTCTTCCATGCATGGAAGGAAGCTTAGCTACTCCATCAGGCTGCAGAAAATGAGACTTGAGTCCTGAAGATCCAAGTGTTATTTTTGCACTCCTGGCCCAGCTCCTCCACTGAGCTCACATCCTGAACTTTTCTGTTCCACTTCTGCAGCTTGGCTGAAGCATGCTCTTCTAGCCTTCTAAAATGATGCTGTTCTAGAACTTCTACCCATCCAGAATGATGGTGCTAGAAGGATGGAGATCACAAGCTTTCTAGTCCTAGGAAGGCGCCTTCTTTCCACATGATTTGGAAAGGAGCCATTCAATGATTGTGAGAATGGACCGATTTGCAGGAGGGCACAAGGCAGACTTGATAGGAAGGCTATCTCTCACATTAGCTGAAGTTGCATGCAGTTGCAGAAAAAGGCAAAGATAAGTGAAACTGGACATCATGGAGCAAAGAGAGGGTCCTCTCCCCAGCACTCAGAATAACAAACTGCATGATCACTTAATAACCACAACTGGGAAAGTTGGGATTGTGGTTGTTGAGTGAAGTATTTACATGAGCATCTGACTTAATGACTGCTTTGCTCAATGACAAAGACTCCAGTCCCAGTTGTGAACATAATCTGAAAAACATCTGTATGCAGAACAAAACATCCACAAAATGGTTTTGCTTTAAAGTTTTCTTTGATGGCAAGCAGAAAGAAGAATCATATTTCCAAAGTTATTTTTCACATACGTCATTTAGATGATCAATTAAAACTTTATGAATGAAACCAAGCTCAAAATGTGGAGTTGAGGACAAAAATGCTGATTCTATAGAGCCACCCTAAATATATACAATAGATCAGCTAACAGAGCCAAAACAGTGTTCAGAAAGCAATACCAGACTAGTATTCCCCAACCTGATGCTCGCTATATGTATCAGACTTCACCTCCCAATGATGCTGTTTGTTCAAGAAATTCTGGGTAATATCAAGACCCAACGATGAATAGCAGTCTTGCTGTAATATGTAATTAATGGGAAATGTGCATTCTAAGTACAATGTAGCAGCTCTAGGAAAAGAAATCTGTATCTGATAATTATGAATGAATTATCAGATAGTATAATGTTTCGCAGTTTTCCGAGCACCTGAAGAGTTACCCTTCTTTTGTCTGAAATGTTTACATGATTAGATGACACTTATCTAATTATTTTAAAAAATATAAGTTTTATCCTATCATGTAACAAACATAAAATCTCCTTTTTAATATATCTTTCTGTTTATACTTACATATGGCTTGTATTAACTGGGAATATAGTTCAGTTAAATTCTAACTAAGGAAACATAGAATCTTCATTAAGCTATTATAGTGTCATCTCTCCCAAATCTTATACATGGCTTTGATTGAAATTATTATTTCTTGTACTTTATTTTGATAGTAACACCTCTCTTGGAAACCATGTATCAAATATTCACACTGCTATATCTAGCCACTTTCAACAACAATTTCTTAACATATCTCTTTTTTGTAAAGTCAACTTCCCTGATCCATCCTTTAACTAGATAAAGATTTTTTCTCACTTTCTTCCTGAGACAAAGCTACTTTAGATTGTACCAGGCAGTGACTACACCTAGTGGTGAAAAAGTACTTGATAAGTATTAAAACTATTGCTTATTGTCATAAATCAAGACACAAAGGAATCAAAAGCTACCATCAGTTGTGCATATTATATATAGTGTTCTTTACCTCCAAGTTCTTTTACATTCAATATTGCATTCTGGAATGGCACTGCTTTTATGCTAAAACCTGAAAACAGAAATCAATAAAAAAATAACTTTTTTCAGTACATTTGTTCACTGTAACATTATTTTCCTCAGTTTAATCCATTATCATCTTGTCAGCTTAATTTAGTAAATTCAAATAGCTAATAATTGTTACCATGAGTTATATAATGGGTAGATAAAAAAATAAAAGTACGCAAATGCATTTTGCATTATTTTAATTCAGAAGTCCTTGGTATTCTCTGAGGTTGGTTGTTTACTTGCAGACATATCAGTACCAAAACAGGTAACATCATCAGTGCTAGCAAGTATGGGGTTTGCTTCTGCTCATATATAATTTTTGACTTGCAACCATAATTGAGACTAGAATGTTGGCTACTGAGTCACTAATCAAGGAGTCCTGTCACTGATTCGCTCAATGACTGCAATCCTGACATACCTGGTTGCAGTCTTTAAACGATCTCTTGCATTTAATGCCTATAATTGAAGAAGCAAAGAAAAACATCAATTCACCTGTAGTTGACACTATATTTTCTCTATTTTCACTGCACAGCTGGGACAACAGGCTTGTCTTGCCAGAGCCACTGAGACCTATGCAAACCAAGTCATATTCTGGTCGTGGAGGTGGAGGTCCTTTGCAGCAAAGGGCTCGAAAACACTGTTGAGAAAACATCAAGAAAGATTGTTCACCTTTTTATAAGTAACAAAAAAAGAGGAAATAATATTTGCAAGACAGAATATTTGATTACCCAGAATCAACATGTCTATAGATAAATAACAAAAATATCCTGGTTTTGCTACATTATTACACAGAAAGTGTTATTCAGTTCTACAATCTCTATCCCAAATGCATTATTACCTAAGTTAGTGTTGTTTTGTTAATGTTTTCAAAAGGCCTAGTATGCCACTGATCTGAAAGAGAAATGGATACTATTCATAGAAATGCAAAAGTTTCCCAGGGACCACTCTCTATTTTATTTTATTAAACCATGAAAGCAACTAATTTATTTCCTTCACAATCAATAGTTGTGGTACTCACTAAAAGGATCCATTAATTCTTGAATGATGCATATGACTTTCCAATGAGGCATCAATCAATGAGGAAACCACTTCTCTTATAGGTTACACATCAGGCCTGCACTGCCTAGTTCTCCCTTATTTTAATCTTCTCATGTCAAACTTCTACACGAGAATAACTATCTACCAGCTTCCAACATAATATGTTCAGACTCAAACCCAAGACATCAATAATAGATCTCCATACCATTGTTGCATAACCAAAAGCTTGGGGGAAAGCATGAAATATTTAGCAGAAATATCTTAAGGGTACTATTTCAGCAATCCTTTTAAAGGGAAGAACTCAACATGCTGAATTTTGAAATATTTTCAAGTCTGCTGTTGTCACTCTTTAACATACAGCTCTCATAGTTATCAATCATCTTTGTGGAAGAAATGTTATGCAACATGAAACAATATGCCTACAACTAAACAGGGATTCTTGTACAATTTGGGCAGGAAAGTTAAACCTTGGCTCCTTTAGACAGTTTTGGGAGCAAATTTGTTTGACTAAAGGGCCCACATTTTTTATTTAATTGAAACATATTTATGCCACTTTAGTCATTAGTTTCTAAGCAACTTATTCTGAGCAGTAACAAATATATAACAATACAATATATATATAAATGCCACCAACCATCTTAGACACAAAAACCATGATCCCCCCCCCATATCAAGAAACACAAAGATTCGTCCATACAGAGTTATCCATATCCACGCATGTTTTTCAATACATCTGATTATTAAAAGTGAGGGCATGATCCTTATCTTCGATGGGAAGATAGGAGAGGAGTTCTGTAAAGAATGCTGGCTTGTTGTGTGTGTGTGTGTGTGTGTGTGTTATGAGTAACCACTGTCTACTTTCTTTTGCGGCACATCTTAAGTAATGCAGGCCCTAAGTAATGCAGACTTTAAAGGCTATCACCTACACCTTGAATTACAATCTGAAACAACCAGTCACCAAGGCACTCCTGAAATACTGATTTTACATGGAATACTGGATTGTCCTGCTTAACATGAGTATTTTGCACTAATTGCAGATTGCAGGAGATTTCAAGGGCAACCCCCATGCAGAGTATGTTAGAGCAGTCCCCTTGTGACAAGGACAGGAGGGGTTGCAGACACTACTTCTACACCAGAACAGCCGCAATGTGTTTCAGGTTTGTTTATTCCCCTCATGCATATGTTTACGCTGATTGCATGTTTTTTATTTTTGCTTTTTACATTTTATTTAGTCATTTGTTTTTGTCTTGTGATGTTTTTAACCTTCTTACTGCCTGTGATAAACAACACAACTTCAATCTGTTTATAGATTACCAAACATTTCTATGATGCAAACATCATTGCAAGAGTCACTGGTTTAACATTTTTATGACAGCTGTACGTCATTCATGTCAGGCAAACAACTGCATCTGCACTTTTTAAATGTGTATAAAAATAGCAATAGTATTTAAGACTTATATACTGCTTCATAGTATTTTACAACCCTCTCTAAGTGGATTTAACCACTGCGCCACCAAATATGTTGGACTTCTTTTGCTTAGGTACCACTGAGTACACTTATGTAATCAAAAGGCAAAAATGTGGTTTTGTGGGCATGTGGGTGTTTGACACAGTTAGCTCATAGACCATGGTTTGCCCATTTTTCTCTCTCTCTCTCTTCACCTACTTGTTTAGGCACAAGACACACAGAAATGCATACACGCAGAAATATAACCACATATATACGTACAGAAGTGTATAATTGCTAACAGTGTGATAATATTGAATTAATTAAACACAATCTACCAATTAACAACAAAAACAACTCCCAAAAAGTTTGACCAAATTCCTTGGAATTTCTCTTCTATGCCATTTTGTTGGAGGGAAAATATTCACATAAATCATTAAAATAATACGTATCAATATTTTATTACTGCAGACC
>JANHFJ010005999.1:65560-79770 GCA_032468195.1 Cerberus rynchops
GAGTCATGAAAGAGCCAAGGTTCCCGACCCCTGCCCTAGAGTTTCTAGCAGTGGGAGGAGGGAGGAGGAGGCACCTCTGCAGATTTGAGAGAGGGGGGGAGTGAGTGTGGCTCTAAATTTGGGAACTCTCCAGGCTGTAGTGCTCCAAATAGGTGACTGGTGTTCTGACTGTTACAATACCATATTGGAGAAAACTTATAGTAAGAAAGTCATGGTATTAGGTAGTGTGTTCTGCATAGTTTTATGGAGTTTTTTTTTTTAAAGACAGTTACATTTGCTTCCATCTCTGTGAATGGAAGAGATGATTGAAAACTGACTCCATGAATGTTTTTATGCCATGATTGATCATCTAAGGAGGAACTCTGAAATAGCAAACCACTTAGAGACATTTGTAAAGATCCATAGCCAAAAAGAAAGGAAGATCAAGGTGCAACAGCAGGATTCTCAGTAAGCAAAGACATCTTTTTCAAGGAACATTTTTTTTGTCCATGTTGGAGAGCAAAGAACAGTCTCTTGGAATGTTGTTTGTGCTTTGTAGCAACCAAAGGAGGGGCTTTATATTGTAAGTTAACAAGATGTTGGATCTTCTTTAAGAAACTACATCACTGTGCCAGTCGGTTGCTTCATGCCAACCTGCCTGGACCCAACAGCTGCTCTGATTCATTTATCAATAAATACCATCCATGACTTTGGGTAAAAAAACAAAAATCATCTTGCTGTCTGCATTTTCCAGTTAATCTGTTCCTATGCTTGCTTGCTTGCTGTAAACCTTGTCACAAAGACTATGATCCAGCTGTTCTGAGTCCTTTATGGACTGGATTGGCTTGTATATTGAGGATTTTGGCAGAAGAAGCTGCATCTGTTTGTTATGACAACCCCTTTCCCATTCCTTCTGCCCCAAACCCCCAGCTTCCCAGCAATGGCTGCAGCCAATTCATTTGATTGAATCAGAGCAGGTCCTGCTGCCAGAGCCCGGCAGCCATATTTAAACCTGGCAAGTGGATTGGCTGACCTGCCATATTGGAGATGATTGTTACAACAACATAAGGGGATATCAAGGAATTACCCAGGGCAGCAGGAAGTTCTTTATTAGGTACGGGATATTAAAAACATTTTTCAAAATGTTGCCAAGAAATCTGCAAGGTTACATCCCTGCAGTCATCAAGGGATGAAGTGGACACAAGGAAGTTTTTATGTTTGTAACACAAGAGTCAGATTACAATTCTAAAAACTCTGGCACTTTCAAAACTTTGGGGCTTTTTTGTTGTTGTTTAATTTGTTGCTTAGGCAGTCAATTCCATAGTCCTTTTTCCTGGGCCATCTGCCCATCCCAGACTGACATCTCTGCAATTATGGAAGACCTCACAAAAAGTACACTTGGCACTTATATGTTACTCTTTCAGGGCCAGAGACCTTCAAAAAAAAAATTCCTCAGGCCTTTTAATTCCCTTGAATTTTTGCTGTTGTGTTCCATTTTAAGTAGTTTTATCCCTGTGATATTTGAAGAATTGCTTAAGGTGCAGTGCTTATTCTCTGTGGTTTAATTTGCTGTTTTGAGAGTTAATTGACTTATTTGGTTGTTTTGACTTGACATACAAATTTTTGTTTTTTATTCTATATTGTCTTCAGAGCAATTATTGGTAAAGTAACTACTTTAGAAATGTATTAGAAAATATATAGAAAATAAATAGAATAAATGGTTCTTTTACATGACAATGATCTGTGCAACAAGATGAATATGGACTGATCTGCAACATTAATCCTTTCAGATGACGAATAGTAATCTTTCTTTTGGTTATGATTATTATGTCCTCTTAAGTTGGTGATGACTCTTATTTATTTATTTAAAACATTTATATAACAGCCCATCTTATATCGAACTCTGGGCAGCATCCAACCGACAGTTAAAACATCATCAATAATAAATCAACATAATACATGCTTATATTAAAAACCACAAACATTAAAAAGTCGGCACCACAGTTAAGCTTTCACATGCAGTCTATCACTAAATCATCTCATCCATCTCAGCTGATCCTAGTATTTGGGGAGAAAGCCAGGTCTTAATTGTTTTATGGAAGGCCAGGGGTTTGAGGCCTGCTGAACCTCAGGGCTGCCATGGAAGATTTACGCTTTCTAGATCCCATAAGATGGCAATGTTTTAAGGGAAGGGACTAGGAGAGTGCCCACCTGTCTGATCTGGTAGGACAGGTAAGTCTCCTTATGGAGAGGCAGGTTTCACAGATAACCTGATGGCACAGTGGTTAAACTGCAGCATTGTAAGTAAATTCTGCCCACAGCTTAGAGTTCGATCCTGACAGGGCTCAGGGTTGACTCAGCCTTCCAGCCTTCCGAAGTCAGTAAGATGAGGACTTATATGGGGAAAATATTCAAAAAATGCTTAGCAAAGCTGGCTGAGGAATTCTGGGAGTTGAAGTCCACAAATCTTCAAGTTGCCAAGATTGGAGACCCCTGGCCTAAAGGCTTATGTACTTATTGCTAACCTGGCCCTGTGCTGTTTAAAATTCTAAATAATCAGCATCCTGAATTTCATCTGCAAAGGAACTGAAAGCCAGTACATTTTATGCAACAGAGGTGTTACATGGGTAAACCTAACTACATGTCACTTCCCAGGAGGACTTAACTAACCTTGGTGATGACATCAATAGATTTTCTCCTGGATGATCTGTTTCCAACTGATTCTTCAAATCTTTCAATGGTGCACCCATTGCAGCTGTAATTGAATCCATCCATCTTGCTCTTGCTGATCTACTTTCTTTTTTTTCCCTTCCACTTGTCTCAACATTATAGACTTCTCAAGATAACTTAGTTCTTTGCATAATGTATTTGAAGTATAATAATTTATGCCTGGCCATTTGTTTGGATTGATTTGTTCTAGAGTCCATTTGCTTGTTTTCTTGGCTATTTGTGGTATTCTCAAAAGCCTTCTCCAACACCAAAATTCAAAAGCTTCAATATTCTTTCTATCCTGCTTCTTCCAAGTCCAATTTTTATTTCTATTGAGTGCCAAAGAGAAAACCATTGATGCACAATTCTGATCTTTGTATGCACAGTCACACAATGGCATTTAAATAGAATTTCTACGGGCTTCAATACTATTCTCCTTACTGCTAGTTTTCAGTATTTCCTGACTACTGGCTCTTTCATTGTTGATAGCTGATACTAAAAGGCAGATACTATCCATCACTTCAGTATCTTCACTTCCAGATCTAACGCTGGTTGTTACACCTGTTGTTATTCATTTGGTCTTCTATATGTTTAGTATTAGAACAATTTTTTTAAACTGCGTTCTTTGACTTTCATTACTAGAGCTTTCAGCTATCAGAATAATGTCACCAACATAGCACATGCTGTTTCTTCTTCCAGTACTAAAACAATGGTATTTTTCCAGTCCAATTTCTTTCAATACATATTCAGCATATAAACTGAATGAATAAGGGGAGAGTATACAGCCTTGTCTCAGTCCTTTGCCCATCTGGAGTCAATCTGGTTGCCATATTTCATTGGTGGCTTCCTGATTGAAGTATAGATTTGACAAGAAGACAGTGTGTTGCTCTGGGATTCCCATTTTCGTAAGCCCATTCCACAGTTTCACAGGGAATAGTTTATAGAATCAAAGGATTTTCTTTAATCAATGAAGCACATACTGGCGCTTTTTTGGTGTTTTTGGGGGTTTTACTTTGCATTGCATGATCCTAAGCATTATTTTGCTACCATCTGAAATCAACGATACTAATTGCTGAAATGCAGAGAGAAGAAGATTAAAAAGAAATAGAAAAAAGCTTCTAATTTCCTTTGCAAAAAATGAAAGTATGATTACAAAGTTATCTCTTATTCTAAAGGGTCCCTTTTTCTATTATCAATTTTTTATAATTATCAATTACAATTTATAAGTGTATTCTTTTTCTGTTTCATGCAGAAAGTCTATATAAGAGGTTTTTAGTCATCCATAAATGTAGATATTGTCCTTTCTCTAATGAAAGATGTCGATTTATTCATTTCTGAAAGTTCCACCATCTTCACCATTGTGAGCATTGTCAAAGTGCATTAGGACTTCTAATTAAACTCTTAATGCAAAAAGAAATATATATGACAGCATAGAAGTGGCTTCTATGATATCCACATTCTGTTCATTCCATGAAAGTTTATAATTGTGTTAGACTTTAAGGTGCTGAAAGACTGATATTTTTGTGATATTTTTAGCTATCTCTCTGGAAAGCATTTTGAACTGAACTCAGAAATGAAACTGTAGCCAATGAAACTATTTCAAAGGTGGCATCTTATACGCCTTTTAGCAAATTCCAGTTTCAGTATTCTGCAGATTTTTTTTTCTGAAGTCAAATAAGTTGCTGAGAATTCTTCAAAGACAGTTCAGGTGTAATAATAGCAATAGCACTTAGACCTACATACTGATTCATAGTGCTTTACAGCACTCTCTGAGCAGTTTACAAATAACAACATCTGGACCCAACAATCTGGATCTTCATTTTAACCATCTTGGAAGGATGAAAGGCTGATTCAACCTTGAGCCAGTCAGGATCGAACTCCTGGCAATAAGCAGTCAGCCTGAAATATTGTGTCACCACGGCTCTTAATGAATGCAGTGATATAATCATAAAATCGAGGTGTGGATCATTGGTACTGGCAATAACTGGCTTCTGGCCTGAGGAAATCAATTAGTTTTTCCATTAAGAAGGTCATGCCCATCAGTTTTCTTCTTTGTTGACACATGTACGCACACATCTCTCCTAAATGGGAACCTGTATGGCCCAGTATGGCTGCATTCATCCCTGAATACTCCAAGTGTGTCTTGGAAGATACAGGAGGACACTAGTGGGTGGAATCAAATTCAGTGGGCAATGAGATGAGGAACAGATTAAAAACTGCTGGAGAGTTTTGCAATAGCCTTGAGTTACAAGGTGGATTGCACATCTAGATTCAACTTGCACATTTAGATTTTATTTCAGTTCTCTGTGTTCCCATAACATCAACTGCAGCGGAGAGCTGAATTGATTGACTTCCCCTTGAAACCACTTCCAACTGTACTCTTGTTTAGAGCCAGTTTAATTTGCGTTTATTTATTTTGTTTTATTACTTAGTTGTTTTGATTGTCCAGAAGGCATTGTTCAGTAGATACTTTTCAAGAGAGACAGAATGAGAGAAGTAATAAAGTTCAGCTACACACATGGAACTATTCAGTTTTTCCACCAAGAGCTGAGTGATGACAGAGTGATTGTGCAGTGACATCTGAACTGGAAGTGACAGAGATGGCACGTGACAGAAGGAAAAGGAAGAATAGATGACAAAGCACTTGTATCAATGAATCGTTAAGGTGTCATTATTCTTCTTGGCTAAGAAGAATATCTGCCAAATTGGACCTAGGGTCTTGCTGTCTTTTTGAAGCATCCTTTTTCCTCTTCATTCTACCAAGTTTGTCATCCATTGTGTGAAGGGCTCTTTGAAGCTTGCTAGACTTCAAAGGAGGTATTGCTGTGAAGGAAAGCCTAGATCTTTGAGGAAATTTTTGCTGTTAGACCATGCTTTAAGTTCTTAAGAAATATGAAAGGTAAGGAAGGATTCAGTCTTGACTTTGCTTAATATAGATCTGTGAAAGTCAATCAGACTTCCTTTAGTAATGACTAACTTTTTTTTTTGTTCTTGTGTCCAATTCTCTAAGCCTGGATGAATCTTTGCAGTTTTCTTGATAAAGTTTTTCAGAAGTAGTTTGCCTTTGCCACCTTCCTAGGGCTGAGAGAAAGTGACTGGCCCAAGGTAACTTAGTTGGTTTTGTGTCTAAGGCAGGATTAGAATTCACAGTCTCTGGCCTGAAGCTTTAACCACTACACCAAACTTTTTTCAGTGATTAATATAAGTCTCAGTGATTTGAGTAAATTTAAATGTAACTTGTTTGGAATCCAAGCTGTGTTTATCATTTTGTGTAGCTATGTCTATTTTGAGATGTTTCAGGTACTAGTGGAGGCACTATATTTGTCTTTACATTTCTTTCTTTCTTTTTTTCATCTAAGAAGGTTTCATTGTTGCTTTTGTCTCATCTGTTTTAGCACTTGAGACAATACTTATTACTTTAGCTCTCTGAGATGAAAACCAAAGGAAAAAAAACAGGTGATTTTCTGAACAGGAACATGAAGAGAATTTTGGCAAAACTTGAATATTATGCATCATAGCTGGACTAATCACAAGTTATGAAGGATCTTTTCAAGAGATACTCTGCCTCTTGATTTTATGACTTCGGGGGGAAAAACCATTTGTTTGTACTGTATATAACAGCTAACAACCATATCCTGGTGGTTCATGAAAGAATTAACTGGACAGTATGCAAAATTGCACACTCATTCTTATGGCATTTTGTACAAGGCATTGTTCTGTTAGGAGTTGCAGGATGTTCAAATATATACCCATTGATATCTCAGATATGATCCCAGTAGATAAAAAGCCCACTCAATCCTGCAACATAGAGCTGTTCTTTAAGTGGACATTAGTCTGCCTTGATTTGGATTCCTGCACCAAGCTGGAAGCCGGACTCAATGGGCTGGATGGCCTCTTCTACCATTGCATGAAAAGTGTCACTAATGTGGGTCATTGATTTACTCATTAACTCTTCTGTTTCATTTGTTTGTGCCAGACAATGGCTAGCTGCAGGTCCAATTTCTGCTGTGCATTTATTATACCGAACAAAGGTGTGCATTGATCTGAAACAGGAATGAGAAACTCAGCCAGTGTTTATTCTCCCCTGTGTGTCCTAGAAAAGTGGAAAAGAATGCCAAAGGGTCACGGGTAGCTTCTCAAATCTAGGGCCCCAAATGCTGCAGGCAGATGCATACATTATGAGTATTATTGATTATGTTTTCAGTGCACTGATTTCTACACAATGTCTCCTGAGTTTTCAAAGGCCTATCGCAGGATGAGAGCAAAGCTTGATAAGCTCTTGGGAGAAGTTTCTTCTTTGGTTGTTTGAACTGCTGATCAGGAACATATAGGTCATGGCCTTAGAACACAGCAGTGAAGCTTTCTCAAGTTATCAAGCCTGAAATTTATGTGCCCCCCAAAAGCTATTTCAATAGAACACGCAGGAAGCTAACAAGATAGAACAGCCTTAATAGATCTCAGGGAAGTTCCATATGATCAGCTTTCCAGGATCAAGTTTAAAATGCAACTAATATTGATCTGGGCTATTTTCAGATATATTTCAGGTAGAAGAACAAGAATAGAAGATCTTCCCAGCAAGAAGGGGGAGGGGAAAATGTTGCTATTGCTTAATCAGTTTCTTAAGAACAGGGGTTGCAGGAGAAGGAACCTCACTTTGGGTGCTACAAGGCAAATCAAAGCTGAGCAGCGCCAATGGAGTTGCTGCTCCCACTGTCAAACTGAATAGCTTTTTTTGATGGCAAAGTATTCATTCATTCATCTTCCCCTGTCAATTTATTTAACGTGGAATCTATCCATTTTCTTAATATGCTCCTATCCATTCCACCATTTCTCCTTGCCTGGTTTTTATGAGCATACTTGCTATTGGGGCACTCACACAAGATTCCATGTGCAATTTAGTGTCAAAGAAATCCCTCCCACTCCAAACTCCACTAATCTACCAGTACAGTGCACAAATTTCTTTCTGGTTTCCTAGGGTCTCCAAAACTACACTGAAAAGTGAGGTCCAGTTTAATCAACTGCAGATGAAACTCTGATCTCATATTTTGGTTTCAATCCCAAAAAAGCAAAAGAAGCTAAGCTAAGTGTATGAATCCAGAAGAAAATAAACGGAGTGATATAAAACAAATAGGCATGCAATTACAGTCAGTCAGATTACAGGTCTGCAAATGGATAGAACTATAAAAGAATAAGATCTGGCCCTTCTATCATATCAGAAATATCTTTGAGACAAGATTTATTTGGCTAACCATAAGAAATTGCAACAGGATACAGTCCTTCTTAACATTTGCTTAAAAAATAATGAAGAAACTAAAGGATTAGTAAGAAGCAGATAAACGTGTTACATTTTATTACAGGCTGTTCAATAGAAGCTTTTTATTTTATAGCTTATTAAGAGATTTAATTTACCCTTGGCCAATAGTAATCGCCACCATGACTTGGCCAAGGCTATAACTCAGGCAGTTGCCGCATTTGTTTTCCCCATAAGCATTTTACAGAGAAACTCTGTGGCAACCCCATGTTTATTAGGAAGCTGTTTGGCTAAGAGCAGTACGATGGGATGAACTAGAAGATGCAATCAGAACGATGAGCCATTTTTAGGAAAAACGTCCCAGCATTTTCCAATGAGTCAAGCAAAGAATAAGGTCACATAAATTTGATAAATTTGTTACATGGAAGACACAGAGTCCTCTTTGGTCTTTGCTCTCCACCTACAGCAAATGCATTGAGGGGAAGGAATGGGATCACACACCCCATTTCTACATGTTGAGTTAGCTGCCTAAAAACGGCTACTTTTGATGTCTACCAAAAAGCTTTGCCTGATGCTACGCTGTCTTTTTTCTGTTTTGTTGTCACCTTCCTTGACTCCCAAATGATCTAGGTCTCCCTCTCCTTCATGCTTTCCCACTACATCGCATCATGAAACATAAGTCAGGGCAGATGAGAGGTGGTGTTTCAGTCAGTCACAAGCACAACATGGGGGGGCAACCAGATGTTTCTGCAGCTGGTCCTGAATAGCTAGAGGACATTGGCAGAAGGTGATAGGATTCAAATGTGTGGGTCTGTTCCCCTTTGTGCATTATTACATCTCATGCATGGAGAAATGGTGAACTAGAGTTTTGTAGAGCAAGACAAATAAACCTTGTGTAGGTTATTCTGTGGTTTACTCATGAATTTGTTATGCATATAAATATGGCGTCCCTGCTGTCATTGGGGATTTGGGTTTATATACTGTGCCTGCCATATGATATGGCTTTATTCACACAACTCACAAAATTAGAGAACCTTACTACAGCTTAATAAGGGTGGTAAACCTTATCTATAGAAACCTACATATAGTTTCTGCTTTCCTCATAGGTAAGTTGGTAGTTTCTTTTACAGTATGATAAAAATAAATAAATAAATAGATAGATAGATGATAGATAGATAGATAGATAGATAGATAGATTAAATAAACAAACAAACAAACAAACAAATAAATAAATAAATAAAGCTGTGAAATTGCCTACAGATCCTAAGAATGTTTTTTCTTCTGTCCCCGCCAACAGTAGGATCCCATCATAAGAATTAGTTTATCTTCTAGTTCCACTAAGTTTAACTAAATGTTCTAAGTTCAGATACTACATGGAATCACAAATTACCCATAGGGCTAGGTTCATACAACTTTAGGCTAAAATGGGAATGGTTTGTGGTTTGTGGTTCATTATATTGTGTGAACACAAGTTTTAAGGGGAATTTCTTTCCTTCTGATCACCAAGGAATCGAGAAATAGGTGGTCACAGAGGAATATGGGCAGAATAATGCTCCTGCTGTATGATACAGTTTAAACTCATTAAAGGTAAAGTTGTGCACAATTCCTACTTCTTGTGATTATTATTTTTTAGACATTTCTTCTCTGGAAACGCACTACAGCATAAAACTCAAATGGTAGGGACAAATTTTTTCATACTTGCAAGAGAAAAAGAATCAAGCTACCCCCTTGCTTTGCTAATACAAAAGATAGCTATGGGGTCTTAACTAGGCTTCCAGCTGCTTCGCTGTTTCAGAAAGTCACTTCTGTTTTGGTATTCAAAGTCTATGATGAATGGGAATCTCCTTTTCTAACCCTCAGAGGTAAGGCTGTGGAGATGTTCAGGCTTCTATAGTTTTGCAGATGAATATGCCTTTGCTTCTGGAGTTTCGTTTCATCTGTAGAACAAAAGAGAAGATGTATGGCATAAAATGAGCAAAATCAGTTAGGCAAAAGAACTAATTCAGTTTCCAGTTGAAGGTATTTATTCAAGAACCAAAGCAGAGCATTGTTCGGAAATTATCAGCTGCTTTTAAGATAAAACGAAACCTAGAATTAGCTAATTAAAACTTACTTTATCGAGAATCAGCATCTAAAGAATAGTTTGCGGGTAAGGGATATCTGGGATTTTTGTCATATAAAGAATGGTGAAGCAAGGCCAAAAAGGGCTCCATTATCACCACCTCCTAAAAGCATCTCTTCATTCAGTCACAGATTCCAGAGTATCACAAAAAATAACCAAGGATGCTGCCCCTTTGCATTCTCCCACACAGTGTTGCCTCAAAGAAGGAAGTTGAATATCCAAATGAGAGGGCTCTGCTATAGTGATCAAGGGAGGGAGGCAAATGATGAAGCCAACATTGTAGTGTCACAAAGTGGAAATGAAAGACGTGTCATGCCAATGCAACATCAGCTCTGATGATGATGTTATCCATCCAGTTGTGCCTGACTCTTGGCGATTGTGTGGGCCACGGTCTCTCTCTCCACATCTTACGATATTACACTGATTCCTTGAATTTTTCTGTGCTCTGGCTGATGTCAGCTGTATTCTTCTTTAAATGTATACTGCAGTACCATGCACATGTATGAAAGAAGAGGAACTGACAGCATGATACTGGTTTTGCTAAAAACATGTACTTGGGTGCCCACCTGCATGAGAACCTGCTGCAGTAGGCCTCTGTCATGATTATGTTGCCAAAAAAAAAAAAATCCAGAAGGAGTTTCTTCCACACCATAACTACCACAATCCCAGGGTTTCTTTGCCAGTTCTGAAGAGATTCCTCCTTTTGGCAAGATATCATGGCATTGTGAAAAGTCTTTGTTATTTCACTCAAACCTGACAGTTAAAATCCTGAAACGTATTCAAATCAGAGGGAATAAACTC
Organism: Cerberus rynchops; assembly: GCA_032468195.1. Classification (NCBI taxonomy): domain Eukaryota; kingdom Metazoa; phylum Chordata; class Lepidosauria; order Squamata; family Homalopsidae; genus Cerberus; species Cerberus rynchops. The sequence continues at coordinate 76,423 of JANHFJ010005999.1, forward strand.
TCTTCCTAGTGTGCTTCAACTCTTGGTGTCTCTGCTATTCATCTCTAATCTTTTTAAACCAGCATTTGATATCCAAATGGAATAAAAGTACAGGAATATACATATCAATACCATACAAGCCCCATACAGTTACATGATCTATTTTTCCTCCCATTCCTCAGGGCACTCGTGTAAACTGGAATTCGACAGAAGTGAACTGAAAACCACCCCCAGTATTTGCAATTCTTTGTCAAAGTTATTAACTCTTTGCAAAGATAAAGATGATTTCACAAATAAGGATAATCACAAATAAGGATATCACAATGGATATCCAAAGAAGAATCTGAAGTCCCCAAAGACCTGAAAAACTCTGATCATCTGGTTGTTTGAATGGGTCCTTTAAAGATCTACAAGCCATAAGCATTCATGGCCATGCCCTTTCTTTCAGATAACTTGTTGTTGTTGTTTTGAGTGGGGGGAGGAGGAGGAGGCTGGATTTGTCTGGCAGAAAAAAAATATGGGGATGATGAGAGCAGATTAACTAGAAAAGCTGCCATCTCAAATGCCAGTCAAATTACATTATACAACAGCACTGAGAAAATGACATGACCTTTTTCACACCGAAGACTCTTGCGGCATCCCTGTAGTCACATGTTCAAAATTCAGATACTTGGCAACTAATATTTATAAAAGTCACAGTGTGCTGGCATCACACAATCACCTTTTGCAATCTTCTGAAAAAGCCAAGTCAATGGGAAAGCCAGATTCACTTAATAGCTTTGTTGCTAATTGAACAACTGCGATGATTCCACTTATCAACAGGGGCAAGAAAGGTTATAAAATGGGGCAAAATTCCTTAACAGCTATCTTGTTTAGCAATGGAAATTTGGGGCTCAATTGTGGTTGTAAGCTGAGGTCTACCTCTATCCCATTGTGTTCAAAGAACTTTCAGACAGTATTATTGATGAGTATGTGAGATGTTGAAAAACTGAAGATATATGCAAATATTCTTAAATCCAAAAAACAGATCCCAGAAACAATATGTCTATGGAGCTTCTCGTTCATTCAGGTCATGGTTGTTCCAAAGGTGTTTTTCAAAAGGCAACTGGACTTTCTAGGGTTTTTCTCCTTTTCCCCTTTTTTTCCTTCTTTCTTTTTTCCTTCTTTTACTTCTGATCCAAGAACTGAAGAATTCACGAGCCTTCTTGGATGAAAAAAAAAAAACAACCTAGAAAGTCCAGTTGCCTTTTGAAAAGCACTTTTGGGACCCAGAAACAATAGGTTAAAGTTAATACTGAATGAACTTCTGGAAGAAACTATAGCATTTAGACAGTTGGATTATGAGCAATTGGATTGTGAGCAGTTAGAAAAAAGAAATTATTAGTAGAATCCATATCAAAAAGTAATCTCAGCTTGCCTTATCCTTCTTTGCAGTAGATTTAAAATTCCATATTAGGGAAAGCAATTATAAGAGCAACATAAACTTCATAAAATAGAGTGCAGATTTTCATATTTTTGCAGAATTTTTCATTAGCAATTGTAGTAAACAAAGAAAAAATGGGAGGTGAGTAGTGAGGTAGAACTGAGACACGGAGACTGCATTTATAATGGCTGGTCACAAAGTCAGCCAGATGTTTAGGTAGAATGCGACAACTTGCCACAGCCAACTTGCTGCGGTTAACCTGCCATGGCCTACTCACTATGGCCCGCTCGCTGAAGGATAACTTGACATGGCTAACTCACAGTGGGACAACTTTCTGCGGGACAGTTTAACAATTCTAAGTAATTATTTTTTAAAAATTAAAAAATATATTTAATTTTTGCAATTCACATTTCATTCTGTCCCTCCTTTTGCATCCTTTCTTTAATGGTTTTATTGCATTATTCCTTTGATATTAGTGTACCTCTTGTCCTGTAATGAGTTGTCCTGCAGTAAATTGCCTGTGGCGAGTTGGCAGTTGGCTGTGGTGTGTTGGCTAAAACTAATTATCATAGACTCGTGTTTAGAATGGATTTGGCATTTTTATCCACCTATCAAGTCATTCCCAAGGACTTTATTGTTGTTATTGCTATTTATTAAATGGACTTGTTGCCCAAATCTCAGCAAGTCTGGGGAGTTTACATATGATTTAGCAATAAGATTATCAGAGACTGCAGACAGTCAGATGAAGTTGCCAATATCAGAGAGTCTGCTAGTTTCAAGTTGTGAAAACACTATTTTTAATAATTTTTACTTTATTTTCAATAAAGCTTTTTTCACAATATTTCTCCTTTTTGACGAGTGGGTAAAATTCATTGCTGCTTGAATAATTCTATGCTAGGTCTATTTACTGCTAACTTTCTTTCAGCACGAAAGAGCACTTAAATGGCAGGCTACTGGTTATGCTTGAAGCCCTGTGCTGTTTTTATAAATGACTTGGTTGAACATGTAAGGAGAGATGTTAACCAATTGTTCAGGTAATATTAAACCAGAAAAAATATTTAATACCAAAGAAGGCAGCTTCATAATTTCTAGAATCTTGGCAGGTTGAAGTGCTCGGCCCTCACTAACCAAAGGATGTGTAGCAGAAATACATTGTGCTGAATTTTTAAAATAAACAATAGTAAAAATGTGAACTAAGTGGGTATCAGGACATGTAGAAAGTAATTAAACATTAGGCCATGTTTTATTCACGGAAAAGAGGCTTGATGCGGCTTCAGTGAATTCAGCTCTTTTATTTAAACAGGACACAAGCACTCAACAAGAACCAAAACCAAACAGTTTGACAGCTTTATATACATTTTTCAAGGCGCGCCTCAGCCAATCAGAGAGCAGGATTCTCCCGCTCTCTGATTCTTCGCGCCCAGACTTGGTGTCTCCTCTATACCATATATGGTATAGAACACCCCTCCCCTCTCAGTTGGAGTTTATCCAATCAATCAGTAACGTAATCACGCAGGTACCCAGGGCGTTGCCTAGCCCTGGTGGACCTGCGCAATTCATTTTCTTGTTCGGCAGCGACCTGCAAGGGTGGGTCTGCTGCCGGCTCTGGCCCTGCCCCAGGAACAATCGGGAAACTTGTTCTGGGTGCGGTTGGGCCCAACGCAGAGGAGACTTCGCTGGACTCGTCCGGAACTGTAGGTAAGTTTTGCGAATCATCGGTTTGAGCATTTAAGGATGGAATTTCCCCTTGGGCTTCTCCCTCAGGTCGCTCTATCCTGTTTCTTACTTGGTCCCAATGCCTTTTCCAAATTTGCCCATCAGGGACCTGCAATCGATAAGAACGAGGACCTGTCACAGCGGTAATTTCCCCTGGAATCCATAAGGGGCCCTCACTATAGTTTCTAGCATAAACTTTGTCACCAATTTTGAACTCTTTTCTACTTTTT